>JZKD02S1896929.1:480830-491387 GCA_000966675.3 Picea glauca | reverse complement strand
AGGCATGAATTCCTTCAAAAACTCAGAAATCCAAGGTGGAAAAGGCATGTCTCAGTATGATGACACCAGTAGGTCCTCAATGTGTCTCTAGGGTGCAAAATAGATCTATAAGAAGCCCTTTTTGACGTATTGGAGAAGGTGGGTGATAATGCCTATAGACTCATTCTACCCCCATACATGCACATTTATTTAGTTGTGAATGTGGAGAATATGAAACTCTATGAGATTTCCATGTTGGATCAAGAAAATGAGGAGCAAGTCCTACCTACCATAGAGTACTTAGCAACAAAATCTCAGGAAAAGTTAATAAAAGATAGAATTGTGTAGAAGAGGTACATAAATACAAGATAGGGGTAGCAATACTTTTAGTAGATTGGGTTAAAAGGAAACTTTCCAGGCAAGGAAAAATGTTACTCTAGAGAGAAGGTAGAGGAAAATTTTCTTCACCTCATTCAATAAATATTTTGGGGACCAAAATCCTCCCTAAATAGGGAGGTATGATCCAGACTAGATCATCATATAATTTTTCATCCATCTTGCTACTTTTTGGGTGGAAAAATTGGAGGAATCAAATGGTAGGGCCATTTTAGTGGCAGGTCCCAGTTTGGAAAATTAGGGTCTGGAACCTTCCAAAGCCATTTCGAGGCATTAAATGGCATTTTTTAGGGTCCCAACATCCATACGTTTTGCACACACCCTCAACATTTATCTACACACTGAGACCTTTCCAACGGTGTGAAAATCACCTCAATCAGAGCTCATATGAAAAAGTTACACCTCCCACAAGTTGACCTAATTTGTTGACCACCATGGTATGAGTGGATGCCACGCTAGCCCCCATTACGCACACATATGGGGCTAGCCATGTGTGTACTTTCAAGAATATTCTATAAGGTTCAAACCTTATCACTAATTGAGTGTTGAAGATAAAAAAACACTAACCCTAGATGGCCATTAGGCTATGTTAAATAATAGGGCACTAGAAGGAGAAAGGGTTCCTTTCTTCAACATTGTATTTGTTCCATGGTTGAGTAGAACATCTAGGAGTGGTATTTTGAGATCATAACAAAGGAGGGAAAGATTATTTAGAAACCATACATGCCACAATGTCAAAGACAACTCCACAGTGAGTTCCTCTTTATTTGTATTTGCATTTCCATAACTGAAGAAAAATAGAGCAGACCATAGGACTCACCTTCTAGATGGGTTTTCTCACATATTGGGTTTCCCAAGATATATCTTGCATTCATTTGTGTGTGGATGGTGTGTTCTTTTACACATTTTTTTCATTTTTGTAATTCAACTATTTCATAAATTCAAGCAAAGCTAGTAATTGATTAATTTGGGATCCAAGGAAAATTAGTTTGCATAGTCTAAGATTTCATAATATTATAAGATCTATTGTGATGAACTATTACAGTTGAATATCCACGATAGTTTACAAGTCATTCAATTTTGGTGTTCTCATCATGTAAGGAGTATTGGACACCAAGGAAGCTCGAGCCTTCAAGTCAATGGAGAAATAAATGTCTCTTTTTAGTGGGAAACCCAGTATCTCTCCAAATACATCTTCAAACTCCTTTGAAACTACATAAAATTCAATATTTGTAACTTTATCCTTAACTGGCTCTTCCATATGTGCTACATATATCTAGAACCCTTTTCTAAATCTTCTTTTCAGTTGAAAGGCTTAAATATATTTGATGGATATAGACCTTGAGATACCTTGAATTGTTCTCAAGTTCCCTTCCTCATCAAGGCATGTGAAATCCTTGTTGTAGTAAACTAGGACAACATGGTGCTTGTCCAACCAATCCACACCAATCAAGCATTCATATGAACCAAGTGGTATAATGTTCAAATATGTTTAGTGTTGATTCCATTCATATCCACTGGGAAATTCCTAAAAAACTCATTGATTCTTCTCTTGGTTCAAGTGGTTTGTTGAACCAACCAAGAATTTTCATGCTTACCTCTCTTCAATTTAAATATTTCAACCATATTAGGATAATATAGCTATGACTAACTCCAAAATCAATCAAAATAACTATGGGTTGATTATAAATCTTACCTTCTACTTCAATCATGTAGGATTGGTAGTCTACCTGCCTATTTTCCAAGGCTACATGGATCCTTGACATGATCTTACCCATGTCTTCTATTGTATCAACTTCTTGGATGCTGTGAACAATCCTCAACCTTTCTCCTTCGTGAGGAAAATACTTGAATATGTGATCTCCTTCACAACCCCAACACACAATGAGTTGTTGTCTTATCCTTTTCCCAAAAGAATGTGGCATTTGTGCCTCACTTTGAGCTAGCTTCCCTTGCTAATATGCTTGAGGGTTGTTCCCGAAGAAAGCTGGTTTATACACTTTCTTTCTCTAATCCATCTTGATTTTTTTCTTACAATCCCAATACTTTTGAAAATATGACTTTCCTTTATTATTCTCATACAAATATTTGTCTTTCCTTATGGATTTGTCCAAAGTCTTAGGTTCATCAAACTGAATTTTATCCCTATAGAATGATTGCAATCTTCTTAGAAATATCTAAATTTTATCTTTCCCTTCCTTGATGAAACCCACACACCTCATAAGCTCCACAAATTTCATTTCATACTCTTCCATAATCATGTTTCTAAGATTGAGTTCAAAGAACTCTTGCATATTATTTTCATAATAATGCTCTGACAAGTATTGTTGTTGTAAATACTTTTTTAATTGCTTCTATGAGACCCTCTTCTTATCTAGATACTTAACCTTCTTCAGTTGGTCTCACCACATGGAATATTTTCCATGAATATTATAGATTACAATCCTTTCTTCAAGGTTTGAGGAATAATTGTGTAGTTTGAAACACTTTCTCAAGCCCAACAACCATGCTTCATCATCTTCACCTTTCACGTGCTCGCCATAAAATGTAGGTGGCTTGAGCTTCCTGAGCTCTCCTTGTAAACAATTCAACTCATACCTTCTCCTTTGATACCTTACATGGGACAAACATGGATTGCTCTTTGATCTTAAAAGTGAATGAACTCTTTTGGCTGAATGTATAAGTGAATGAGGATGTCTAGTAGCACTTGTTGAGAACCTAGATCCTCTATAATAATCCCTTCTAGCATGAGATATGTGTTCTGATACATGTCTTGTACTGTAATACTTATTGATTTGCCTCAATAAATTGTTTAGACTATGTAGAAATTGAGTATTTATTTGATTATGCTCTTCTTGAGATCTTATCATCCTTTCATTATTATCCTTGTAGCTTTGCACTTCCATTCTCAAAATCTTCATAGTTTCAACCAACTCTATTGGCTCCACTTTGCTTCTATTCCCATTGGAATATGTCTTTTCATTGCCTAAGATAATATTCAGGACTTTCACTTCTTCTTCCTGGTTGTAGGCTTCATGTGCATCCTCCATATATCTGGTCCTCATACTTAACTTGATATCTTCTTCTCATACCCTTGACTCTGCAAAATGTGCAAGCAACCATTATTGTTAGAAACTATGCATAATGTAATTTTTTTCATTAATTAGGTTACATGCCCTTCTTCATATTAGTTTACTACTCCAAATTAGGATCCTTCAAACATATTCTCTTTTGAGTCATCTTTCCAATACCCACACTCATGCGTCATTCTGAGTTTTGAGCTGAAAATTATGGCTCTATAAAATTGACCATTTTCCCCCTTTTTTGCACTTTTCTCACTGGTACAATTAATCTTAGAGGCCAACTTCAACCACCACTAGAATAAAATATATTGAGAACCAAGAACTTTTTTGTATTGGACACAGATAGTATTCTTGATGGTAGCACACAACAACTTTAGATTTATGATTTGATGCTCTAGTTACTTTCTACAACAATATGGAATTGCCAACTTTGTCCTTTTTGCACTTTTCCCAAACTTGGAATTTCAAACTGGCTATCTCTCAAATGGAGTAAACATGGGAAATATTCAATAACAAAAAGTTGTTTAGATTGATGAGAAGACAAAACATTTAGTAAATAAAGTTTTCCATATTTGTGATATGGGGTCCCTTTTCCTCTAAAAATCTCAGAAATTCCCAAAAAGTGGCCCAAAATAGTGGTTTTTTCCATGTTTTGGCACCTCATCTCCAAACCCTTTGGAATTCAACCAAAATATTCACTAGGTATCTTCATGCATATTTCAGTAACACAGTTGGCTGTCATTGATGCTAACCCTTGAAGAATTATGGTATCCCCGATGGTGTGGTTTTGGTACCCAAAGTTGAATGAATAATATGGATAAAAAGGACAGTGTGAATGTAGGAAAGAAACTTATATATGGAAAATACTCGTCGTGCCATTTTCAGTGATATTTGGAACACCACATGGTTCCTCATGGTTAGGGAGATATGTCCTTGTAAAGTTGGAAGCCCCGAAGAGTGGACAAGAAGCCCCTAAGTTTGTTATAAGTCTTAGTCAAAGGGGTAAAGTTTTTGTAACAAGAAAACCCTAGAATCCCTAAAATAAGGAGAGGAGTTACCTAGCACAAGTATATAAGCACCCCAAGGAGTCATTCATAAGCACACTCACACACTTATTCATTGCTTATCTTTCTTGTGATCTAGTGATCTTTCGCTAAGGTTGTAGCGTCATTTTTTGAAGTAGCAAAGAAGGGTTAGCAACGAAAATATCAGAGTTACAACAAAACCCTAGTTTCTGAGGTATACGTGAGTTGCAGGTCTATGAGGGAGCGTATGTATGCAGGTTGCAGTGGGGAAAAGAGCATATATACGTGGGATGTAGAAGGGAAAGTCACTTACATCTGAAAAGCCAATGAAAATTTTAATAGATGTTGGTACCATGTCCCTAGAGTCTGAAAGCAAGTTCATAGGTCAATATTCTACAGGTTTAGGTCAGCTACAAAAGTTTTGGTATGGTTATTAATTTGTCTTGATGCTTATATTTTCTTATTATTTTGTGATTGCTTGAGGCATTATTGGTATGGTTGGTCTTGTACTTGGATATGGTATATGTTGGTCAATTGGCTAAGTGAGAAACACTCTTATGTATGGTACATCATTGATATGGTTCTTATAGTTCACATCCTTGAGTTTCTTGTACATGGCAGAGGGTTATTCATGTTGTATGGTGATGTATGCATGAGGGGAATGCATAAGCTCTTTGAGATACTTCATTGATTATATGGTATAGATTTGCATATGGTTGATGATATGGTATATGACACATGTTGTACATTGTTGTTGATCTAGTTCTTGATTCACTATTCATTGTTGATGTATCTTTTGGTTAATGATTGATGCATGAGATAGTATGTATATTTGTATACACTTTGTGCATGGTATGTTACAAGTTTAGTTGGTTGATGAGAAAATACAGGTTGATGTGACAGTGACATAGACAATGTCAGAGACAGAGTGACAGTGGCATAGACAAAGTACCAGTGACGGAGTTGTGACAATGACATAGTTTTGATAGTGACAAAGTTGTGACAGTGACAGTGGCATATTCCATGACAATTTCTCTACATTTATATTTCAGGGCAACAAGATGGGGAAAGGAAAGGTGTTTGTATCCACCTTCTGTTTGTAGTTGGAAAACCTAGGGGGTTGTAGCCTCCTTCTGGTTGGAGCTAGAGAATCAGGGAGTTGTAGCTTCCTTTAGGTTGGAGCTTGAGAATAAGGGGTTGGATCCTCCATTCAATTGTAGCTAGAGAATCAGAAGTTGGTGCTTCTAATGAATGCATTATTTTGATATATAAGAAAACCATTCCGTGTTCTTAACCCATTTGGGTTAGCACGTAAATTCTGGTGTACTGTGTGTTTATTGTGATGTGATGTTGTTTATGATTATACCACTGATGATATATTGAATGCTAATGATAAGATGTTGAATATTGTTGAAGAATAAACTATGGTTAAAAGTACTATAATTTCTCATTACTGATTGAGCCCCCCCTCTCAGTAATCCAACAACTAGAATCAGAGTAGGTCCTTCAAGAAGTAGTCTAACCACTAGAAGGAGATCATGGATCGTGCTAGGATTTGGGTACCATAGTTTGATAGTGAGAACTATGCATTTTGGAGCAGAATATTGAAATCTTATATTCAATCACAAGGATTCGATGTTTGGTGATCAATAGTAGATGGATACAAACCACCTGCCACTCCCCCGACAGATAGAGATGGAAAGAAGCTCGAAGAAAATGATTCAAGGGCTAGAAACGCTATTGATAATGGTGTGACTCAAGCGATACATACCAAGATTATGTACTATGATTCCACAAAATAAATTTGGGATAAACTAAAGACTATCTACGAAGGAGATGCAAAAGTTAAGGAAGCCAAACTTCATATTTTCAGAGCCAAGTTTGAACAATTGAAGATGAATGAAGATGAAAAAATAGTGGCCTACTTTCTATGAGTCAACGAAATATTAAACAATATCAAAGGCTTGGCAAATGAGATAAATGAACAGGTCATTGCGAAAAAGGCATTAAGATCTCTACAAATGAGGTTTTATTCAAAAATCTTATCTCTAGAAGAAAGAGTGGACCTAGATACAATAACCATGGATGAGTTGCATGTGATACTCACAACTTATGACATGAGGACATAGCAGGACAATCCAGTCATAGAGGAAGCAAAATTCAAGGCATCCAAGAACATGAAGAAGAAATACAGACAAAAGACAAAGTCAGAATGTAGCTGCAACGATGATTCAAAGGAAGATGAAGAGGTGGCTAACTTCGTCAGAAGGTTAAAAAAGGGAACCGACAAATAAAAAGGTAAGCTTCCATTGATTTGTTTTAATTGTGATGGTGTTGGTCATTTTGATAATACATGTCCTTATAAGAAAAATAAAATAAATTAAGAAGAAGATGACCCTAAAAAGAAAATTCAAAAGGGTAGAAGAAACAAAAAGAAGTTTTTCAAGAAAATCCTTTGCACCAAGGAAGACAGTTCTTCATCAGACGAAGATGAAGTTAGTGACAATGATACGAAAAGAGTACTATTCATGGAAATAGAAGACTCCGATGAAGAAGGATCCAAAGAAGAATATGAAGAGGCAAAATTCGATTACATAGAATAATTGTTGAGTTCCATAGAAGTTATTAAAAGAGAAAAGAAGAAAAACAAGTCACTCCAGGAAGAAGTAACAAAGAAAGAAGACTCTTGGAACTCCAAAGAAGTCGAGTAGACAGTAACGAAGCTAAAAATCCAGACGGAATAATACAATAGGATTAAATAATCACTCAAAGGAAAGTTAGATGAAAAGGACAAGATCATTGAAAAATTAGAAGCATATATAATCATTCTAAGAAAAGATCTTCAGAGGAAGGACATGCAACAAAACATCACAAGGATATTGGATAATATGATCAATATTAAAATACCTTACTATGAAAAATGTGGATTACTATACAATCAAACACAGACAAAGAAAGGTTCAAGCTCCAAAACAATAGAACAATAAGCATAACCAAGAAGCTATGCAGAAGCTATCAGAGGTCCCTCGAAAGAAGAAGACATGATAAATCGAGAGGAATATTACATAGACATTGCACCACCTAGAAGAATAAAAAATCAATATCAACAACAACCAACTATAGAAAGGCCTCAAGAAGAATAAGGATTAATAAGAACAACACCATTCAGAAGATCTTCTACTCCCAGGTATCAAACTATTTTTCTTGGTTCATGTTATTCATGTTATAATTTTGGGCACAAAGATGTGAATTGTAGAGCTAATACCAAGAACATATGCAATGATGAGGGTTATACAAGAAGCAATTATCCAAAAATATCTCATGAATCATATAATAGAATCTACAACATATTTGGATCATTAAGTGATGAGGTAGAATGCTACAAGTGCAACAACTTTGGACATATGGATAGATATTGTAGACTCATTGTTCCTCCAAGGGAACCAAATAAAAATATCAACAATCATAAGCAAGAACCACAAAGGATATAGATAAGAAAGCATGATCAATTCAATACTTAAGAATGCAATATTTCTCTACAAGCTCAACACAAGAAACATGGATGGCATATTGACAGTGGATGCTCAAAGCATATGACAAGTGAAAAACACAGGTTTCTGACATTGAAGAAGGAAATAGATGGATCAATTTCATTTGGGAATGACAACTCAACCAAGATAATTGTAAAGGGCACAATCAAGCTCGGAAGTAAGGATGCCACGACAAAAAATGTTTTACTGGTCGAAGACAAGAAACACAATATACTAAGTGTAAGTCAAATGTGTGATCAATGACACAAAATTGTGTTTGATTCAAAGAAGTGTGAGATAAGAAAAGAAAAATCAGGAAAATTGGTAGCTACAACTGTAAGGAATCCAAGCAACATATATGTTCTAAATGAAATAGGAAAGGAAAGATGTTTATTAGGAAAGGACGATGGAATTTGGCTCTAGCACAAAACAGTCATATAAATTTTGATAATCTTTTCAAAGTCAACAAAAAGGAAGCAGTAAGAAAAATTCCCTAGATTTTGAAGCCAACAAACATTTTATGCAAGCATTGCCTAAAGGGAAAACATACTAAAACAAAGTTCAATTCAAAGGAATACTCCACAAAAAAACCACTAGAGATTGTGCATACTGATCTAGTTGGACCGATAAGAACAAAAGGATTGAAAGGTTAACAATACTTAATGCTATTATTTGATAACTACATAAGAATGACTGCAATTTTCTTTCTAAATAAGAAGTTATAGGCATTAAAAAAATTCAAGACATACAAAGAGATGGTTGAAACTGAGACAGAGTTGGAAATCAAGTGTTTGAGATCAGACAATGGAGGGTAATTTACATCAAAGGAATTTATGGAATTATTCAACGAGCATGGGATAAAGAGGCAATTCTCAGTATCCATGACACCTCAGCAAAATGGAGTTGTTGAAAGGAAGAACATAACAATACATGAAATGGTCAGAACCATGTTAATGGATTCCAAATTGAAAGATGTATTTTGGGTACAAGTAATGCATACAAAAGTTCACATTCAAAACATACTGATGCTCATAAGTAACAGTGATAAGACTCCATACGAACTATGTAAAGGAAGACCAACAAATGTAAATCACTTCACAGTTTTTAGAAGCAAATGTTACATCAAAAGAGAAAATGGAAAACATGGAAAATTTGATTCTCGAGTTTATAAAGGCATACTGGTTGGGTACTCAAGCAAAAGGAAAGCACACAAATGTTTCAATATGAGACTCAACAAAATAGTGTAAAGCATCAATGTGACGGTTGATGAGACAGATGGTCGAAAGATAAAATAAAGTAGCAAATATTCTATGGAACATGATCACAAAGAAGTTTTGAAAGAAGATGTAGTAGATGAATAAGAAGAACAACCAAAAGTAGAGCAAGAACAACATGATATTCAAGTACCTCCAAAGACACCCAACAAACGAGTGCAAAAGAATCATCTATTAGATCAAATTATTGGAAATAAATATGCAGGAGTTGAAACCAAAAGAAGAATCTGTTCACTAGAAAAAAAACATCTAGCACTATTGTCTACAATTGAGCCCAACAGTTTTGAAGAAGCCAACAAATATGAACACTGGGTCAAGGCCATGGATGAAGAGTTAGATCAGATAAAGATGAATGACACATGGGAACTGGTTCCAAGACCAAAGAACAAGAATGTTATCGGTACAAAGTGGGTCTTCAGGAACAAAATGAACGAGGATGGACAGGTTACCACGAACAAAGCAAGATTGGTATGCAAATGATACTCTCAAGTTGAAGGTATAGATTTCAAAGAGACATTTTCCCAAGTTGCCAGGATGGAAGTAATCAGACTAATACTAGCTTATGCATGCTCCAAGAATATTAAAGTGCATCATATGGACGTGAAATCAACATTCCAAAATGGAGACCTAGAGGAAGAAGTCTACATTGAGCAACAATAATGATTTCAATTATCAGAAAAGGAAAGTTATGTTTGCAGATTGAAGAAGGATTTATATGGTCTAAAACAAGCCCCCAGAGCATGGTATTCTAGTCTGGATAGATATTTACAACAACAATGGTTTCGGATAGGAAATACAGGCAACAATCTCTACATAAAGGTGGATCAAGACACTATATTGATTATTGAAGTCTATGTAGATGAAATTATCTTCGGAAGTGATGATGATAGGATGAATCAAAATATTTCCAAAGACATGAAACATGAGTTTGAGATGTCCTTGCTTGGTGAGATAACCTTCTTTTTGAGACTACAGATATGTCAGAGAAACAAAGGTATCTTCATCTCTCAGGAAAAGTATATCAGAGAAATGTTGAAGAAGTTTGGAATGACAGATTGCAAACCAGTTAGTACTCCTATGCAGAAAAGTTGCAAGTTAAGTAAGGATGATGGTTCCAAGGATGCATATCAGAGACAATGCATATCAATGATTGGTAGCTTACTTTATGTGACATCTTCTAGACCGGATGTGATTGTTGGAAGATTGGTTGTTGTCATTGATGTCAACCCTAGTCATGGGTTTTGGACCGCAAGATTGATGAAGGTATTTG
>JZKD02S1896929.1:443421-461824 GCA_000966675.3 Picea glauca | reverse complement strand
TTTCCAATTTATAAATCCCCACTTTCTGTGGCATCTTACCTTGTTGTAGCTTTGCTACCAAATCCTTGTACTGCAAATATGTATTTGCAGCCTCCAAAATTTTGCTTTTAATATCAGTTCGATACATGCTAATGGCTGTATCATGTAATTTGTGTACTCTCCTACTGAGTGCATCAACCACTTTATTCTCCTTCCCTTTGATATGCTTGATATCAAAATCGTACTCACAAAGAAACTACAACCACCTACTCTGTCTAGCGTTCAAGGTTGGCTAATCAAACACATATTTCATACCGTTGTGGTCTGTTCTCAGTTCAAATCTCCTTCCCATGAGGTAATGCCTCCATTTTTTTAGAGCGTGTACTATGGCTGCCAACTCCAAATCATGAGTTGCATAGTTCCTTTTGTTCTCTTTCAAATTTCTGGATTCATAATAGATTACGAATCCATTATAACTGAGGACTCCTCCCAGTCCTTCTTTGCATGCATCTGTGCACACCATGAAATATTCATTTGGGTCTGCAATCCTCAGGATTGGAGCACTAGTTAACAATTGCTTCGATTGCTGGAATCTTTTCTCACATTCCTCTGTCCACTGAAATTTCTTCTCCTTCCTTTGCAGGGAAGTGATAGGGTGAGCTGTCCTCGAGAACCCTATGATAAACCTTTTGTAATAACCAACTAGACCCATAAAGGATCCGACTTCTGTCACATTCTTTGGCACTGACCATTCTCTGATGGCCTCAATCTTCTCAAGATCTACAACTATCCCATCCTTCGAAATAATATGCCCCAAGTAATGGATCTGCTCCAGATAAAACGAGCACTTTCTCAACTTGGCATACATTTGGTTCTCTCTTAGCACCTGCAACACCATCCTAAGATGTTGTTCATGATCTTCCTATGAATTGGAATACACCATAATTTCATCCAAGAATACTATGACAAACTTGTCTAGATAGTCCCTGAATACACCATTCATCAGGCACATAAAAAAAACGGATGCGTTCGATAGCCCAAACGACACCACTGTGAACTCGTAACGACCATACCTTGTTCTAAAGGTGGTCTTGTTGATGTTTTCATCCTTTATCCTTACTTGGTGATATCCCGACCTGAGGTCTATATTCGAAAATATCTTTGCCTCCTTCAATTGATCAAAGAGGTCATCAATCCTCGACATAGGATATTTGTTCTTTACAGTTAATTTGTTCAATTGTGTAAAATCGATACACAATCTCAACGTCCCATCCTTCTTCACGAAAAGGACCGAGGCACCCCAAGGTGACACACTTGGGATACATACCCCTTCTTCAGAAGTTCTTTAAGATGAAATTGCAATTCTTTCATCTCCGACATACTCATTCTGTAAGGATCTTTTGACACTAGAGCTGCTCCAGTCATCAAGTTTACGGATAAGTCAATATCTCTCTTCGGGGGTAATCTGGGTACCTCCTGGAATACATATTCAAACTCCTTTAGTACCGCATGATCTCCAATATTTGACACCTTATCCTTAGGTGTTTCCTCCACATGGGTTTCAAATAATTGATAGCCTTTCCTGTAGCACTTCTTTAGCTGCATTGCTGAGATTTCTCTCATGGCAACAACTTTGGGAATTCCTTGGACTGTTTTCCGATTTCCTTCCTCATCTAGGCAAGTGAATGCCTTGTTACGACAATCCAAGATGGCATGGTGCTGGTCCAACCAGTCCATCCCAATTAGACAATCATAAGAACCTAAAGGAAAAATGTTCAATTCATCCTTCATGCTCAGTCCATTCATTACCACTGGACATGACTTAACTAACTCAGTGACTTTCCTCTTGGTTCATGTATCCATTTGCACTAACCAAGAATTTTCATGTTTGTTTCTCGACAATTGCAAACTTTCCACCACTCTAGGATCTATATAAATATGGCTAGCCCCTAAATCAATTGAAATAGTGAAGGGATGGTTATTGATCATACCTTCCACTTCAATCATGTGCGGTTGATATCCTACTTGCTTGTTGTCCAAGGCTGTGTATATCCTTGGCATTCTACTTACCATGTCCTCAACTATTTCATCTTGCTGAACATTATGGACAACCCTCACTTTGCCATTTTTGTGGTTAGAATCTTTGTACTTGTGGTTCCCTTGACATCCCCAACACTGAATGGGCGTTTGTCTTGGCCTTTGTTCCCCTACATCAACCATTCTCATCTCTCTAAATGATGGCTATCCTTGAGGACTATTTCTGAAAAAGGGTGGCTTAGTTCCCTTCTTCCTCTGATCCATCTGAAATTTCTTCTTGTCTTCCCAAGCCTTCTGGAAGGTAGGCTTCTCTCTTTGTTGCTCATATAAGCTTTTCACTCTTCTTATCGTTTCTTCCATAGTCTTAGGGTCATTATACTGGATCTTGTCACTGATGGAAGGTGGAAGTCCACTAAGATACGTTTGAATCTTGACAGTATCATCTTTGATGAACGAGACATACTTCAGTAATTACAAAAACCTTTGTTCATATTCATCAATGGTCATGCTGCCCAGCTTGAGTTCAAATAACTCTTTCACTTTTTTGTCATAGTATCTTTTAGTCAAGTATTTCTTCTCAAAATACCTCTTGAATTCTTTCCAAGTGATATCTTTCTCTCTAATGTGTTGCACATGCACAAGTTGATCCCACCACATGGATGCTTTTCCTTTCAGTTGATACATCGTAACTCTTCCTTCTGCATGAGAGGAATAATTCTGCAGTTGGAAATATTTCCTCATGCCAAGCAACCATGTTTCCGCATCTTCATCCTTCTTATGTTCCCCATCAAATGTAGGAGGCTTAATATTATTCATTTCGCCCTTCAGTTCATCCACTCCAGATCTCTTATGTTTTATGGTAGGAGATGGGCTTGAACTTCTGCGTGCCTCCTTATTGGAGTGTTTCGGGGAGTGACGATGATGACTGCTAACACTTCTGGATCTCCTTTTCTTCTCAGGGATCCTGCGACTCCTAGTTTTTCTTGAGTCACTCTCCTTATCCAATTTATTTTTGATCCTTTCGAGGCTCTTCATTAAATTTAAGTTGAATTCTCCCTGTTGTTCCTTAGCTTTCATAAGCTTTCTGTTATCTTCTCGATGAGTTTGGGCATCTTTCTGCAATCTTTCAATGGTTTTCATCATATGCCCTTCCTTATCTATCTCTTCTCCATGACCATTGGAGTTCGACCCTTCAACTCCAAAACGAACATCCATCCCTTTTATTTCATTCTATGAACTGGAAGCAATATGTGCCTCTTCCATTTCTTTTGTACTCAGTGGAAATTATACTCAGTTCTGGCACTCGTTACACTTCTGCAAACACAATGTGCAGACAACCAGAATTTGTCAAGCCATTATTCCTTAACAAATCCCACAACATTCATAAACAAATCTGATTCAAGAAAACATTCAGTTTTCATCCTTTGTGATTCTCGTTCAATCAAGAATCCCCATAGATTTCTTCTTTCAGATCTCTGCTTTGCTAATTTTCCAGGCACTAGCCCCTTTCTCTCAGTCCCCAACCCACGCAACCATGGGTCGTGACCAAGCGCTAGATCAATAAGCGCGTACTCGGGCCTTCGGCCTCAGAAATTTTCAAAGCGCAATACGAAAATCACTCAGAGTTCTGAGTTTTCGAACTCGCATAGTAGGGTGAATCAGTCCACGTCTACCCACTATCCAATGGCTGACACTCGTTGTGGAACCTCGGGCGTCCAAGTTCTGGAACTTCGAGACTTTGGAATATTTCACATCCGCACACCCCGAACCATTAATCTTTGAACACTCCCACGTCACCTTAGGTGACATTATTATGTTACTTCACTTAACATTTTCCCAACTGTGGGGGCATGCAACGGTGGTTTGGAGTAACCCGCCTTTCATCCCGCAATTCTCCTGAAGCTGACATGTAACCCCTTAGTGAAATCACGGTTTGGATTGTGGGACTGCCTTGGAGAATTAGCTTCCATGCAACTTGGGTCCCTGTAATGCCTTCTGGTCGTTGATCTTGATGTATCGCGATCAACGCTCGTATAGGTCCTCTGACCTTTAACTACGTTACGTAACCTTGGGCCCCACTAACCCTGCTCACATAGGATGCTACATGGTGGAATACTAATGACTGATACGTGGCCCATTCAAATGGGTGACACTCGTCATGTTCCAAATGTCATCTCAATCTTCCATGGGTTCTAAACCCACTGACATGTGGCACACATCCTATGTGTCCATGTCACCTCCAGGTGACATCATCATGACTCACCACTTCGACTCTTCGGGCTTCGGGAGTTTCAACTCCTCTACGCTCGCTTTTGCCTGGAGCACTTTCTCTCAGAGTTCAATATCTACTGACGTGTGTCCTCCTTCACGATCAATGGATATGAGTGACTTTGTCACTTTGGGCTTCGAGAGTTTCAAACTCACAACACTTTCCTCCTCCCGAAGTACTTTCACCCAAAGTACATGATCTCTTGATGCATGTCCTTCGCAATGAACGGTTGCGATATACTTCGAGACTTCGGGAGTTTGTCACACTCCACACTTGAAATCCTCTGAAGTGAATTTTCTTTGCCTTCTTGGACACAGATCTAAAATTCAGGCTCTTTCCCTATGATCTATGGTGTAGATCTTCTTCAGAAGTTTGTGCCTCAACGCATTCCACTTCTCCCGATTGCAGAACTCCGAAAGGATTCCACGATAACCTTCTTCCACCTTCTCTAGATCTGACGGTCATAAAGGACTCTCCTTTTTTCCATACAGATCCTAAGGCTCCAACACCCCAAGTGTTGAGCGCTCTCTCTCTGTGGTCAAATACCACTCCGGCTACAGTTTTAATCTACCGCTACTCCTCCTGAGCGTCGTAACACAACCAGGTAACCCCTTGGCACTTGGAAACATTCTAAGTTTCAAAATATGTTCCATCCGAACACCATTTCCACTCGAAACCTTGGGTCCAAAGACCACTTATCCGACCCATCTAGGCTCAGCATTGAAAACATGGCTCTGATACCATATTGTAACATCCCTGACCATCATCCCCACTGTCGGGAAACGCTACTACGTGGAACATTCACTTATATAGTATGCATTTAAATGAAGTTAAATGACTTAACACAGAGTAAACACATAATTACTACTAACATACAAAATTAATGGAATTAACAATAATTCATTCATTCAATGGAATACATGATAATATTACAAGCATCACAGACATGCATTTTAATTGAAATTAAACACATAACAATACTTATCTTTTAAACTATAATACACCACCAACTACGTGCAGACCTTCCACGAACCTCCCAACCTTATACCACGCTACTCATCACGCTCAGTAGTGGGTCACCCCCGTACTGGGACTAGGCTAAGGTTACAGGAAAACTGCACAGAGCAACCAAAAGGATTCTCTCCAGGATCCTTATTACGCCCACTACTCATAGACTCTCATTCCCCACATGCTTATTCCACCTGGGAGTATACACCTTCAAAAGTACAATCCATCGATGCTTCACCTCCCTCTTTGAGTCTCGATAACAGGCCGGATCAGGAATTCTCAGAGCTCTATAGCTGGTGTTGGACTCTCTCTGGGAGAAAACCACTTCCCAACAGACTCTCTCACCTAGAGAGAGCTACTCACAGGCATGAAAACCTTCCTCATCTACCATGTGCCTGACAACCCAGTTCTTCAACACATTCCTCGACTCGGCTCCAGCCAGGTGAGGACAACAAAAATGATTCAACACTCATTCACACATGGGTGACAATAGCAACATCATATGGGCATGGCACCATAGGCGGAAACAACCCAGGCTAAAACATTGTATAGATAAGGTGATTACTCAGGTGTCGGGTTCCTTTGAAGACACATAATGGTTCATAGATTTCTGGTTTTTAGGATGCATGCCAAGAAAATTAAGAAGAAATTGTTCACATAGGTTCACGGTTTCAGACAGAGGATCGGAAAAACTGGCAGAACGAACCCAGACTCAAACGATTCAGATAGTCGATGACAGAATGGAGGACAAATGTAGAGACCAAACGTAATTCACAGTTTCAAACAGTCGATGGAAGAATGGAGGACAAACACAGAGACCATACATAATTCATGGTTTCAGACAGTCGATGGCAGAATGGAGGATGAACCCCCAACTCAGCTAACATTTCAGCTTTTAACCGCATGCGCCTAGGTCGACACTTGTGTTCTTGGAGATGCATGCATTCCCTTTTGCACATGTTGGAGCTACATGCATTGCCTCTCCCAGAACTTAGGTTAAAAACATGTTTGTCACACAGCTTTGGGATAATAATAAAATATTATTCTCAAGGACTTAAGCCCTTAAGCTTAGACCCTCTTTCCAACCTTTCATCCCCTTTTCCCTTACCCACCCAATGGAAGATTAGTCCCTCATCACTCTTTCTTTGTGTTTGGTCCGCATGCAATGATGTTTAATCTTTATTAATGTTCTGCATATTACATATACAAAAGCAGGCTCCCGGCCTTTAACACTTAGGCTCTCCGACCTAATAAACACATAAGCCCACCAACTTATCAATACTTGGCTCACCATCCTACAAAACAAGATTTACAATTCATAAACATGATTTGCAACAGGGCTCATCCTTGGGGATATTACAAAATCCTACCCACACAATTCTCCCTATAGGGCTCCAACATTCTCCAAGTCAACCTAAGGAGAATTGACCACAAAAATCCACCAAGGATTCTCAAGGTTCACTAGATAATAGAGTTATAATGTATCTCACTAGCTCACACCCCAAGCATGAAATCCATAGGCACTAGTAACAATAGCAAAGAATGACCCATTTTCCATTGAAAACAAGGATTAAGTATACATGGCCTTAATTTTTTGTGGCACTCAAACAATCCCACTTAGGAACCTTTTCCCAAACTTTATAACTTAGGATAATATGATCATATGACTTTGGCTTGGAATATTATATTATTTTTTGGCATTGTCCCCTTTTTAGGCCTCTTAGCCCCCTCACCTTTCCCTCTTGTGGAGTCCTACCCCCCATACTCTTTTGTTTGACTTGGTTTGCAATAGTGATATATTTTATTAATTAGTTGCATGTACAATTTACAATGCTAGGGTCTCTAGTCTTGATCGTCATAGGCTCTTCGGACCAAAAAAATCTAAGTGCTCTAACCCAAAAACCATAATGGCTCACCAACCTATATAATGTATGTACATATACAATTACAACTCGAGGATCAAATTGGGGATATTACATCTTCTCCTCTAATTCCTTATCATTTTGGGAGAAGGAGTACTATCCCTTTGGATTGGTTCTCTCATTTACTTATTACCAACTAATAACATTTTCATAAACTTCCTCATGCTCCCATTTCTCATGAGCATATGGCCAAGATATGTTTAACAACTCATCGTGCTTCAAAAATACACCCTTGGGATCATGTTTTCTAAACTACCCTTGAGGAAACCTATACTCAATCATTGCATTAGATTTTTTTTTGCAATTTTGGAACTAGTCAATCCATAATAGCCAATGTATAAGTTATAAGAAATAAAAAAATTTCTTCTGTCCTTGGTTAATGATGCATTAAAACCATGAAAAATGGTTTGATAGGCTATCTCTCTCAAGACTAACCTCTTTGGTACATGATAAGGAAAGAAGTGTGGAGGAGAAATCACTCCATAAATCCTTAGATAGGAATTCTACTCTTGCAAATACCAATTTCTAATGCTACTGAGTAAAAACATTGCATCTTCTAACAGTCTTGGAGCATGATTATAGAATAGTAACTTGTAAAGTGGTGCAAAGAAATTATCATAGATTTGTGCATAATTTGTTTTACTTGTTTTCACACAATGTATGAAAATATACATGCATTGTGCTACTTGTAATATTCTAGAATCAACATATTTGTGGAAAAAGGTTATTGGCACATATGATGTCCAATAAATATGAAAAACAAATTCAAGGTTAGGTTTCTTAGCCCTTTCCAAAGCCTTTTGCATGGAATAGGACAAAATGATTGCCCAATGAAATACAAGTTCTTTGGACAACATAATATAAATCACTAGAATCCATCCATCTTCGAAATAAATACAATTTGGTTCACTATACAGTCTACACGTCATAGCCATAACATAAATCTATGGACCTCTCAAATTAGTAAGTCCATAAACTCCATCCCCTTTTGGAAAAAATAGTTTTCCTTCAATCCACTAACCTGTCAAAATTTTTTAACATCGTTATTCTTAAAAATCATTTTATTTGAATCCACCAACTTGCCAAAATTTTCTCAACATCATTATTTTTATGGAATTTCTCTACATATCCTGTGTCCATGTGTTCCTTGGGCTCAAATAGTCTATAGTATTTTGTGTGGTCTATAGGCTAAAAAAATCCACACACTTTCCTTGATCATTGATGATAGTTATAGTATTGGTATCTGTGTGTGTAATGATCCATTCAATTACCTCTAAGAAACACAACATAAGGGTTTTGGCTGCTATGCTGTGGAGATGAGACCTTAAATTTTCAAAAACATTATCATCCACATTTCCATTAGAAGGGTTGCTTGGAGGGATTACATCAGGGTAATCGTCTTCTTTAAATCTCCTTGAAATCTCATCCCATCCAAGAAAGGCTTGAGATCTAGTATTTGCTTCTATATCTTAAACTTGGGTTTCAAAGACTCAATTATTGGTCTAGCCATTTCAAAGATAGATGTAAAGAGATATGAGGTTTCTTCCATTTTCTTTTTGGTGTCTATGGAGTTTTCTTTATTTCAACCTTTTTCTTTGATTTGGGACTCTTATTTGGAGTGCTTTTCTTAAGAGGTATAACTTTTGTAGCATTTCAAGAGAAAAAACAATATTACCTAACCTTTTCATTTTATGTTTTAACATAATTTTTTTTATGTTTATGGTCTAAAAGACAAGACCGAATTGCAAAAGAGAGTATTTTTCCAAATTCCTATGACATTTTGACTTTGGGCTTGTGATTGATTAAGAGAAGGATTTAGAAATTTTACATTTCAATTACAATCAAATGTTTTGAAACCAACTCAGAAAGAAAAATTATTGTTACTTATGTGAGATTATGTTCCTTTTCTTTTTTTGAAAACAATTTCTCAAATAACACAAATTTATCAAGTTTTGAAGTGCTTACCTTTAATTCCAACAATTTCGACAAACTTACAAAGCTCCCTCATAATCCTCACTATTTTGGTTTTTGAACTTCACTTGACTAGACTTGGTGCATTTTCAAATTCCCAATTGTAATTCACAAATGCTAATGCAATCCAAAACATTCTATTGGGTTTTTAAAAAACATGGATAAGGATTACTCATGACTCTAATCACCTCAAATATCCTTTGTCAATATGATAGCTTTTGCCAATAAATTTGTGATTTGACCGTGAAACTTGAGTGGGCCTGATGGTCAAGAACATGTGTTTTCTCCCTAGAGGTCATAGGTTCAAAACTAGTGGGAGGAGAAGTTGTACATGTTTAATATTTGGTTTACTGTGATGAGGCTCAGAGCGTAGGTGACCCCTGGGATAGAAGCAAATAAAGTGATTTTGAGACATCTCCACCCTTCCCAAGTCACAAGTTCTTGCTAATACTAGCATGTAGGCTGTATCATAACGATCATCATCCTTATAGAAAGAAATCAAACTTTACACTAAGTTCAAAATTTAACCTTGTAATGAATGTTCCAAAGCATTTATTATTTTATAGTAAAATTCAAAAGTTTCAATAGAAACTCTTATCAACTATTTTAAGCAATTTCTTTGCAGTGATATATAAGAGTTTTCATCGATAAAGAGTTAAGATATTTGATGCACCTCTTTATGGGAAAAATCATGATGAAATATGATTTACATTGATTTTTCAAACAAATGACAATGAATTATAAAGCTTTGATTTTGAAAATGTCAAAAAATGTGCCACAACACTATGAAGTTGGTGCGACAACTGTCAAAATTTAACCTTTTTCGGAAGGCTTATCAAAATAGCTTGCAGAGTGTAGGACGGATTTCAAAAGTTTATTTTGATGAATTTCCTACCAAACGCCACAAAGCCTTCTCTAAAACTTTAGCGATGAATTTGTTTTGTAAGGCCTTTGAACATAAAAGGTAATATTTGAAAACTACCATGAAATGTTATGGGGAAATTAAATCTTTCTCTATTGCAAAAGGTTTTCTAACTTTAACTCGGCGTAAATAAAAACATTTGACCGATGAAATCACGAGAAAGATAAACCTTTTACGGTGCATTTTGAAACTTCCTTGTGATGGTTTTTGTAACTTTCTTCTAAAGAAAGTGTGAATGAAGGCCCGCACTAAGAGAACTGTGTGGGAAAAAAATATTTTTTTATGCATAAAAAGTAAAAACTTACTTTTCAACAAACATGAAGAATTTTTTTTGAGAAAAATAACTTTGATGCAGTGAATTTGAGAACTTTCCCCACATCAAAGTTAAAAGAAAACTTTTTTTTCCATAAAAAAAAATGTGCTTTATATTTATATTGAAAATATAAACGGATCGAATACAATAAAACCATACAAATTGATGTCAAAAAGACGAATCAATGATGTCTTTTCTCCCCAAAATAACATAAATAAAAAGACCCCATCTCCATATGTCCTAATGCCTTTGCCAAAAATACTAGCAGACATTTCCAAGAGTGTTTCTAGAAAAACGGTTGTTCGTCCCACATAGAAGGAAGCAAGTGTAACACAATGCATTCAGATAATCATCCCACAAAAGAAACTGGGCAACAAAAAAGAAATCCAGAAATACTAGTAAAGGGCGAGGAACATATAGGGCCCCTCATGCTCCTCTACACACTAAAAATAGGTAAGCTTCCCTGGATCCCTATCGAGCGCCTGCTTTGAAAGACTATATGCAACTTGATTTTCATGTCTGTAATCATGTGCAAAGGATATCTTATGTAAAGAGTTGATTAATGCAGTAATTCTATCCTTCCAGCAGTCCAGTGTGATGACCTGAAGACGCCCTTTTCCCCGCAGCCAATCTATAATGATCTTGGAGTCTCCCATTACATGTATCATCTATAAGGACATCCAAGTAGCCAATGAGAGAAATTCCCATGCACCAAGAAGTTTCGATCTGGGATTTGTGCCCGGACCGCAGGTAAGAAACCATTTATAACTGCATTTCTCGCTTACCCTTATGACCCCACTGGCTCCACTATTTAGTCCCAAAGAAGTAGCCGCTCCATCGAACCATCCAACTATACTGCCCACTCTTGACTGAGAAGGCCCTGATCTATGAACAATAACTTTCAGAGCATGTATATGTTCCCTCAAGGTCATAAGAGATAGATGGATCACCTTCAGAACCGAGGGATCACTGTCTTCAAAAATCACCTGATTCTGTTCCCTCCAAATAAACCAACATATCAGAGTTGGTAAGGTTTGTACAATATAATTCATAGCTTTCCACTGCTTGAAGTAATCATTCAGATTGATTCCTTCCCAATTGCCAGAGTAGTTAATGGCAGTTTTAAGATTTCTCCATACTTACACCGTAAAGGCACAATCCAAAAAGAGATGATGGGTGGTTTATGCATTCATCTTGCATAACAAACATATGCTCAGACCAATAAATCCTCTGCGTTGGAGGATCTCAAAATGAATTTTGTTCTCCACCAACAGCCAAATAAACAACTTTATTTTTAGAGGACAATCCCAAGCCCACATAGCCTTTCTCCGGTCTCCTATCTTAAAATTCCATTTCATATTTTCGGATGTCAAATAACTCCAGGCCCGTGATCCTCTTTCCTTTGAGATATCAACTGTGCGGAGCCAGCGAGCGACTGATACAAATGAGAGGTATTTTTCTTTTATCATGTGATGCCATAATCCATCCTTCATAAGAACCCTCTAGAGGTTGTTTTCCGCCATAACTCTACTAAACTCGATCAAGTTCTGCAATCCCCAACCCCCATGATGATTTGGCCTAGCAATCAACTGCCAATTGAAAAGGTGTAGACTCTTCTTTTTTCGGCATCTCGACCAGAGGAAACTAAAGATAAGTTGGTGTATTTTTTGGAAGATCGAGGAAGGCAGATTTGCCAGCGCCAACCAAAAGACATGTTGGCTCTCAAGGACCTCTTTGATCAAGACCAACCACCCCCCTAGAGACAACCGCCTAGAGCACCAGTGACTGATCCTCTTTTCATATTTTTCAACAAGCGAAAGCCAATCATCCAATTTGTACCTGTCGACCTTTAAAAAGAACCTGAGGTATCCAAACCCCTTAGAAAGGTCTTGTGAGTTGAAAGAAAAGAAAGTTTTCAGAGTGTCCATCACAGATTGTCTAACACCATGCTAAAGAAAAGTAGATTTTTGAGGATTGATCCGAAGACCAGAAGCATTACAAAAGAAATTCAACACCCTATTGATCTCCTTCCATTCTACAATAGAGTCGGATGTCACGATGAGAATGTCATCTACGAATAGTAGATGAAGACTCTTGATCAATCTGGAAACTTTAATACCATTCAATAGTCCATCCACTTGGATGCATTTTAAGGCCAGGCTCAATCCCTCCATAATAAGGATAAAGTGCAGCGGTGACAGTGGAAATCCTTGTCTAAGCCCCTTTCCACTGTGAAAAAAATCCGAAGGTTTGCCATCGACAAGAATCACGAAATATGCAGATGTAATGCACCCCATTATTCATTTGGTTGTAGGCAGCCCAAAGCCAAATTGAAGTAAAACCAGACTGAGGAAGTCCCAACTTATGCAATCGTATTCTTTCTTTAAATCAATTTTGAGTATTAATGCCTGCAACTTTTTTTCTATAATGTTGTGGAGACACTCCTGAGCAGTCCTGATCACATCAATTATTTGTCTGCCTTTCAAGAAGCCAAATTGTTCCTCCTTAGTAACAAGATTTTCAAGAGTAATTACTTCTTCATCCGAGACCAGTCTAGGGTACAGTCTTACTATTGCAACCTGATCCACGATCATGTTCTTAGCCAATTCTTGATAGAAATAACTAAAGAAACGCTTTGCTTCTTTCTTAATAGCTTCCTGCCCATGATGTATTTGCCCCTGGTCATCTTTTATTTCCCACAATTTTTTTTTATTACGTCTAAAACTAGCAAAATGGTGAAAGTACTTAGTATTTCTATCTCCACACTGGATCCAAGTTGCTCTACTCTTCAATCGTTAGTGAGCCTCCTCCTCCAACAACAACTTATTCTGTTCCAATTCAAGATATTTCAATTGGGATCCCTTAACAGAGTTTAAATCAACATCCTAGCTTTTCTTAGTAAGATTTGCTATCTGTTCTTCTTATGATTCAAGGGCGCAGATTTAATTTTTTTTTTTCTGAGCTATCCACAATTTAACTCTGGCCTTTAGATTATATAGCTTATGTGCTAGTCTTCTTTGATCTTTGATCACACTACAACCTTGAAAAGTGCTCCATTCCACCCGAATTAAATCCCCAAATGAATCTTCATTCAAAACAACAAGATTAAATTTGAACGGGTATGCTACGGAGCTGTAACCATGATCCAATTGAAAGATCACAAGCGCATGATCCGAAAAATACGGATGTGCCACCCAAGATCTATACCTAGCTGAGTCAACCAAGAGCGCTTCTGATACATAAACCTTGTCCAACCTTTTTTGGATTCCATGAGCCCCAATTCTTCCATTATGCCAGGTAGGCACTAGCTCTGCTGGCTGCACATCCACCATATGATTTTTTTAAAGAGATTTCTAAAAAAACCGGCCAAAGGATCAAATAAGGCCCCTGCTCCCCAAACTTCATCAAAGCTGGTTGTAAAATTTAAATCTCTCTCTATAATGAGGGCATCCTGAACTAATAATCCCTTGGACTCCACCAGTTCCCATAACTGTCTTATGCCAGTACATGGTCCATAAGCATTTAAAAATCATATCCTAATTTTGTTAGGTAAATGTAAACCTATCAACAATATACTGCCAAAACTTAGATAAGAATGTAACTCAAAGACAATGGGATTCCAAGAAACCAATAGTCCTCCCAACTTCCCAACTGAAATGACCGTAGAAATCATCCATGTAGGGCATAGAGAAGACATAAAATGTTTGTCCTTCTCCTCATCCACTAAGGTCTCCTGTAAGAATATGATATATGGCTTAGTAATACTCATAAGTCTTCGAAACGAAGGCAATTTTAGGGGGCCTCCAACTCCTCTGATATTCAGGGACAAGAGGATCATGATTTAGCCCTTGCAAGGGATTTCATGCCTCTAAGCGCCCCTATATCGTGAGTGGAACTCGAAAGTTGTTCAACAGTTGAAGCCTGTCTTGTTTTCTTGTGAGCATTCCATGTCTTGATAGGAGATAGTTCCATCCCCAAACCCCGTGACCAGGCTAGTGCTTTCCCCTTATGGTATCACTTACCAAATGTAGAGCATCTCGGTGCATTGGAGGATATAGTCTGCTGGACTTCCCGTCCCTGATAGGTGGGGAGGGGAATAGGGTTATCTAGGTCTCTAAGTGACGGGATCAGAGAGCCTAAGACATCATCTAGACTCGGAACAGGTTTAGGTAAAGTCTGAGAATTAAGAGGACTGTCCGAACAGGGTGAGGGCAGAGTAGCTACTGGTAAAGAGGGTACTGAGACAACAACAGGAGGGGATAAAGTAACCTTATCCAACTCAGAGGTAGAGCCCCCTAATTCTGGTAGTTCCTTAACACTACTATTTATCTCATCAATAACTACATTCGCCAAGACAGAGTTTCCCAGAAAGTTGCGCTCCCATGCAAATAATTTAAAATACAAATTAGGACACAAAGACCTTAACTTACCAATTAAGGTTCCCGATGCATTGCCCACTCAATCTACTTTGCTTCCATTAGAATAGTCACCCATCACCCTAGGTTCCTCTTCACTCATATACAAATCCAAAGAAGGATTTTCCTGTGAGACCTCAGCTTCTCCATCTCCAGCTCCAAATGAGAAGTCTCTTCGTAAATGACCAATCCGACGACAAAGCGAGTAGCAAAATGGTACTCCTTGGTAGTCCAGGCATTGGACCATAACTTGACCGCGCCATTCCACTTCCAATGAATCCATTAAACCAACTGTAACATCTATCTCAACTAAAACCCTCGCCAAACATTTATCCTGAGAGTGTAACCCAGATTCATCCACCTTTAGAAAGAAATCGAGAAGGTTGCTTATCACAGTCAGTGTTTTTAAGTTCCATAGGTTGAGAGGTAGTCCTAGGAGTAAAACCCAAACATTTCGGTGACTGAAATAGTCCATGGCCGGGTCCAATCCCATCCTCCACCTCTTCAACATTAAACTTCCACCTTCAAAATCCCAAAAGATATTCAGTATGAGCTCGACATCTTCTGGGGATTTAAAAAGTAGACCAAACCACCCAAATGGAAGCGTTAAGAGCTCTGGAACTTATCCAATAAGATGAAGCCAGTTGCAATTCATCCACTCGGCAAAAGGAAAATTTCATCTGGACTTATAGGAAAAATGCCCACTAAAGTGCAGAGAGAGAGAGAGAGAGTTGGCACGTTTCCTCCAAGCCTACGCCCATACCTATAACTAGTCGCCTTCTCTGCCTCGTTGGCTTCCAAAACCTTACAACTTTTTTGTGCGCGAGAGTCCTTCACCTTCAACGACTCACGATGAGTGTTCCGGGTAGAGGTATCCAGCTTAAGAAACAAGGGAGAGACCCCTGGTCCAGTCTTTGTGCCAGATTCTACTACTGAAACCCTCTGTAACTGTCCTGGACTCGCACCATTGACAGGACTATTTTGGTGAATAGTCTTTCCAACTTCAATAAAACTCAAATCCATCACCCTTGAACGATCTAACAGAGGAGGCAATTGTGTCTTTACTGCATGTAATAATGAAGTATTTAAGTTACCCCCACCACCTAATTTACAACTCAACTCATCGACAGTGTTGAAAAGAATTTCCTGCTCCCACTCTCCCTCGTCTATTGTACCCATGAGCGCACTAACCTCAAGTGCCATAACCCCAGGTTGGCCTCCCAATCAACATCCACTATCTAGGACAAAACTAGTTAGGAAATCAGGGAACAAAGCTCCGATAACATCACCCTAAAAAAAGGGAGTTATGGCTAAATAGAATGGTGAAACCCAAAATTCCCCCTCACCAAGCTAGCGGTACTTAGTTAGTTTTCCTCCATCAGTACTCATTGACTAAGATTCCACCAAAACCCGACAGGATGGAACAACAGTAAAAATCTCAAAAACTAGTTACAAACCAGTCCCAACCACCCAAAATACACCATCTAAGTCGAAACTCCATAGTAAACCCCAAGAAGCTCCATCAATAGCAAGTTACCAGTTACTAATATTAGTAATCCGCCATTGTAGCTTCATAGTGAAGTTCAAAAACTTCCCTCTTAAGTTATACTTTGTTTCTCTTCCACCCCTTAAAATGATGAAAAATTTTGCAACACTAAAATGATGAAAGTTTAATGGAGACACCGCAACGACCATTTTGACTTACTAAAATAAAGTTAAACTTTTGGAAATCAAAATTTTGTTCCAAAGCAACTTTTTCGAAAATGTTATAAGTATTGAAAACATTGAAATTAATCAATACGTAAAAAATGCTAATTGAAGCTTAATAGAAAGGTCAAAATGAAGAAAACACGATCAATTAAAGAGATAAAGCTTTCCTGATCAAGCATAAAGTTTCAAATTTATAAAACTGAAAGCTTAGACATAAGGATAAAAAATTCATAATGCAAATTAGGGGTACTCCAAAGTTAATTTTAAACTTCGGGTGTGTTGAGGACTTAACACAAAGTTAATAATAAAAGGACCCATTTGTAAGTGATCATTTTATCCATATTTATTCTTGATCTTCTCTCTTTTTTTCCAATTTTAGGACTAGGTCACCTTCCTTAAAATTTTGGCCCTTTTATCAAATAACAACTTCACTTTCTAGTATAATTAGGCCCTCTCATCTAGCTACTTTCTTTGATTTTGGGCATGAATAATTCAATTAATTCTTCTTTTAATTTCATTTGTCTCTTCATGCATCTCTTGTCACAGCTTCATGTTTAGTACCCCTAACTAACTAGATGTAAAAAATTACATATATACCAGATGCTAATTGAAAAGGTGAATTATCAATAGATATTTTGGTACCTACCCTATCATCCCACAAAGCATACTTAATATTGGATTCCCAATCCTTTTTATTATTTGTCACAGTGTTCTTAATAATCTTCATTAAATTTTTATTTAAATGTTCACCAAACCTACTCATTTGAGGATATTATGTTGTTGAATGCCCCAAAATAATGTTATATTTATGATGTAATGCAATTAAAGCAACATAATTAAATTCCTTAGCATTATTAGTAATCATTTTCTTAGGACACCTAAACCTTGATAATATATTTTCCTCGAGCCATTTAGTGAAAGTATCCATGGCTATCAAAATCCACCTATGTTGTCCACTATATAGAGGGTGAATCTTTCCAATAAAGTCTAATCCCCATTGCTGGAAAGGTGCTTGAAATCTGATAGGCTTAAGAGGTAAAGTTGATATTTTTTGTTTTCCAACAAATAACTAACATTCTTTGCAAGATCTAACCATTTTTTTTCACGTGATAGCATAAAGAAGACTAGTAAAAACCACTTCTAGGTATCTTATGAATAACTTAAGATGTTTCTTCCCATGTTATATGCCCATATATTAATGAGTTCTCCATTCCCTGAGGACCATGATAGCTTGGAGTGAATAAGAGGGGTTGTAGCTTTTAATATATTCTAGATAGGGGAACCATTGACTGAAGGGAGAAGATCGTCTCGACTGCGAAGCCTAGGGGGGCTGCGGTATTTTGCGATGAGAGCAATCTTCCACCAATCTACTAGTCATGTGACCAAATGCCATGCTAATTTTTCTCCTAGTGCTTCATTCATTAGAGAGGGATTTTGGATGGTTAGTCCCCCTTTCTCAACTGATTGAAAAATTGTTTGCAAGTTTACTAAATGGAACTTCTTTGTATTTGTTTTTCCTCCTTCCCACAAAAATCTTCTGAAAGTCCGCAACATTTTTTCTAAAATTCTCTTGGGACCTAGAAGGCTTGCACATTGAAAAATGGTTAAGGCTGAAATAACTAATTTTAAGAGGACAATTTTACTTACTCTATTTAGCCACCGTGCTCCCCAACTTTGGATTCATGCTGTCAATTTGTTTAGAATTTCTTGCCAAGCCTGGGAGTTGGAAGATTTGAGAAAAATATGCATCCCCAAATATTTAAAATGAGACTAATTGATGATCATTGGAAAGTCAAAGATTCTGGAGATGATATCTTGAAGATTTCCCGATAGATTCCACCCATATATTTTACTTTT
>JZKD02S1896929.1:373702-396181 GCA_000966675.3 Picea glauca | reverse complement strand
AGATTCTATAAAAATTACTGGGAAAAATTGTCATTGATACCCATAATGCCATTGATACCAATAAAATACAATGGTTGGAAAAAAGAGTTGTATCATCAACATCGATCAAGATCCAGAATAGGGTATTCATTTGTTTTCTCGAGTATAGCCTCAGGTCAAGAGTTAGCTCCTAGTCCTTGAAGGGTTTATGGTCTTCCTCTTTTAAGAACACCGAGCAAGAAATTTACCCTTCGGGAACTTCCTACAGGTTACATGGCATGGCCTCCAGATTAACACCGCCAAGGTAGTATAGTGCGGCCCTCGCAGACTTGAACGAGGTCATATGGCTCAATGCAATAACAGTCGTAGCAAAGTGCGCCTTATTCCCTTTTTACATCATCAACAACAACATGCTATTGCAGTGGAATTTCCCATGGTTGACTGTTCCATGAAGCATCCACATTACCCTATTGAGAACCAGAACCAGTGTTATGCCCATGTTCCGATGCATTTGTTCTATGATTGTCCCCGTGAAAGGAAACCCATTTGAGAATACGTTGGGCAGTCGCTCTCCTATTTGTATTTAGGCAACCCACCATGGTCACGGGTTTGGAAATCCGGGTCTAGTGGTACTGTGAGAAGGATGGAATAATTAATCAAGGCTGTCCGAGAGTACGTACATCCAACAACAACAAAAAATAACAAACCTTCCACATAAAATGAACCTCCTCTTGTAGGTGGCACAAAAATGGTCTTGAGAAGCCTTAAGGTGCGAAAGGCACATAAAGTAACTAGAGAAGTGATAAGAAAATAAGACTATTTAAAGGTAATCAAAGCAAAGAAACATGCAACTTTTTGGAAAACCAACAAAGCATTTTGAAGGTTCCTATTGTCCATGGGTTGATGAAAAGAAATATTCTCTCCCATAATTTCTTTTCAAATGTTCAAATATAATACTTTTAAGTTCTATTCTTCTTTTCAAATTTCTCTTATCGAATCTCACTAGCAATATGCTTATGATTCTTCAATATTTGTTTGAGGGCATGGGGAGACTCTCATTTTTCATACATCAATTTTGACAAATGAACATTCACTCTGTACATGCATAAATAAAGTTCAATGGTTACTAAAATTCATGCATTTGTCAAGAGAAAAGATTGATCCTTTTAAGAAGTTAAAGCTTTAACCAAAGTTAGCATGGCTACTACAACATATGTTTCTTACTTTCAAGGTCTAGATCCAATGTCTTTCATAAGAATTTAAATCCTACACAAATGATCTGGAGAATAACCAAGATCTTCAACCCTATTTGCTCAATGTTGTGAAAAAACAAAGAATATGATGTTGGCACATTTAACAAGGATGTTGTGGAGTTGTTGCTCAGTTGTGAAAATGTTGCAACCAAGTAAGGGTGGTTGCAACTGTCTAAGGACTTTCAAAAGATGTTCTTTTTCTCCTTGGTGTTGCCTTTGTTTAAACATATTATTTTGGAGTAAAAAGAATGTCAAAGAAAATTTAGCTTCATGTTAACCCCATCCTCCTCAGGCTACAGAAAACATGTTTAGATAGGTGCAACTCTAATCAGTGAAAACTATGGTTATGGGTTGCCACATGTTGGAGGATATGACCGAGTAGGCAAGGTCACTGGCAACACGGATATGGGCAATCAATAAATCTACATTAAGGATATGAACAATAGGGTTGTTGTAAACTAGGTTCTAGTTCCCTATGAGCTCCACAATTTGTATGTATTTGTACATGTACTCCATAATGGAATGGATAAGAGGGATCAACACATCTTAGATGACTACTTTGATCACAAATACATTAAAGGAGACCATATACCTCTCCATGCAAACAAGGTTGGTGTATTATATCCATACAACAAAGGAATCATGCATACTACCCTTGTGATTATAAATGTTTGTGCATCTAGTAGGATACTGATCCAAGAGGATCCCCATCGATCTGATGGCCTCAATCTTCATAAAAAAATCAATGTCCAAATCGATTTTAAAATAGATTTTATGCCAACCAAGCAAAGATGTGTTGATGCACTTCTAGAAGAAATATAAAGGCATTTTGTTCATTCAAATGATAATGGTAATCCCAAGCTGCTAAGATCAAACCTTGGATTGGGCATCAAGATTCATTGTATGACCCTCTAGAAGTTTCTTCTCAACCCAAACACCAACTCTGAGAGAAGCATCTGAGAAATATTTGACGACAATCCCAACACTAGTGAAGCAACATTTGGATTTGAGGGGATTTGACCACTAACCGCGCTTTGGGAAATGATATAAGGGAGATTCGATATCTAACTTGCTATAAAAAGTTAACGATCTCCTCTCCGCATGTAGAAGATTCGACAAGTTATAATTTCATTGCTCCTTTGTTTCTTCTTTGTGTGAAAGAATGTAAGAGGGCTAGGTGGATCACCAACATTGCATTGGACAACACTCTTTGTTATGGGAGAAGTAGATTCTTACAAAATTTAGGAGAAAAAACTTTGTAATATTTTGTGCATTCATCCAAGGTAGATAGGAGAGGTTGGATGTATAATTTAGGCTTGAAGAATTATTGTGGAGTGCCTATGAGAAAGGTCAAGTGCCAAGTTGTGAGAAAGGTCAAGTGCCAAGTTGTGAGAAAGGTTGAGTGCCAAGGACTTGTTTTGCATTCTACATAATAATTCTTGAATAATCATTCTGGTTCGATTTGTTAGCAAATGGAGATCGATTGAGAGAGCCCCTTCATTAAGAGACTAGGGAAAAGCATGTGCTCCTTTGTAGGAATAAACCATTGTTATCTTCCTAGAGAGCATCATAGATACTTTTTGCAGATTGAGGCCATTGATTGATGTAAAATGTGAAATAATGTACTTGCATCCTTTTTAATGGATCAGATTGCCAATTGAAGCTGACCTAGAGACGTAGCCCATACATGTGAACTCCATTATCAATTTGTTGAGTATTTCCTATGTTACTTCAATTATGGTTTTAAATTTCAATTCTTAAATGTTGATTTTCAATTAATTAAGAAGTTGATTTTAGGAATTTGAATTAGTGGGGCTTTTAAAAAAGCAAAGTCTTTAGCACTAATATCGGATCAAGTTTGATATTAGAGTTTTTGATCAGGGATATGCTGATTTGGATTTGCACAAGTGTTGGTGTTGAGTACTAACCAGTTCTAAGATCAAGCAGGGAAAAGGTTTGCTTGAAGAGTAAAATCTTAAGATCAGTTTGAAATGTGCATTCTAATGGAAAGCAATGGAAGCTCCAAGGAAAGAAAATCCCTTCAAATTTGAAGCAATGTTTTGGAAAACATTTTTGGAGATGAAAACCATGGTGGAGGAATTATATAACGAGTGAAAGGAGAATGAAGAAGGCCCAAGTCAAGTTAAAGGAGAAGGAGGTGGTAGTGACCCTCCTAAAACTCTTCCATCTCCATCCTCGCCTTTAAGTTCAAGTTCCTCTTCAATTCCATAGAAAAAACAACCAAAGAAGACTGATTCTAATTTTGCTACGTTGAAGTTAGACGTGAAATTTGATTTTCCAATGTATAATGGAGAGATTAATGTAGAGAAATTGGATCATTGGATCAAGAAAATTGAAGTATATTGAAGGGTTCAGAAAATTGTGGATGAAGAAACAAAATTCCATCTAGCTACTCTCCTTTTGGAAGGCACATCACTGATCTGGTGGGAGAGTAAGAATCAAGAAGATACACTTAAGAAAGGTAAAATGATATCTTCTTGGTATGAATTCATAATTGCATTAAAGAATCAATGTTATCCTTTAGGGTATATGCAACAAGCAATAACTGATTGGTAGAATTTAAAGAAAAATGGAGGATCGAATGTGTAAGATGTTGGGAATTTTGTTCCACGCTTGTGCATGTCCTTCTTAACACTGGGGTGTTTAGACCCAAGGTTCGTCCAAAGTTGTCCAACAAAAACCCCAGAGCAACAGACTATCAATCCTCGGTCGAGGCCGAGGAAGGTCTCACCCGAGAAGCATAGAGGATCATAGAGACCATAAGGTCTTGTGACATGGATGAAGGCTAGACACAAAGATTCATCGGGATTGGCACCCATGCGACTCATATCTAAAAAATTATTAGGACTAAGAAGTAAAACAATACACACACATGATAGACACATATTGGATTAGAATTGTCGCATCTTTATTGTTAGAATCAATCCATCACAATAGAGGTATACATTACATAGAATAGATACATATGAAAACCATAGAAATTCATATCTTCTCTATATAAATCCTCGGAATTACAACATACTGCACAATGTGCCTTTTCTCAAAATGCAGACGTATAACGTGCATACAAGTATATTCAAAGCATTACAATATTAAAATAGGCTCAGAGTGAGATCAATACTAAGGACTCAATGAATCTCTTCTCATAAACATCTAGCTAGCCTTATTTTATGACATCACTGCTTCCTTTTATAGCTTTCTATGCTTGAGAGCGTTGTCTCTTTCTTCTCTGCTCCACTCGCTCTACTGACAAAACCGCATCGCACACTTTTGGCACCTACCTACAGTCCATGTAACCTTTAGGAACTGGGGAAATATTAACCACCCTACCAACTCATCTTTTGTCAGCTCAATGATCCCTTGTGCTACTGGCAGTAATCATTCAAGAGGATTTCTTGATGATTATTTTCTTGATTCCGGTGAGCAACTTCTTGATTTTGGGTGCGCATCCAAACTTGGACCAATGCACATTCAATAATATTTTAGGCTTGTTGTGCATTATCAAAACTCGGTCCGACATGCACTCTTTTTCATTCCTCGTTCATTTCCTTAGGCACGTGAAAATCTATGGAATGAGCACACACAACTTTGTTTGTGTGTGCGTGCAAAACTAAACCCAAAACTTTGGGTGCTAATAGGCCCCCATGACTATTGTTTTTCTCGTCCTCCTTCCATCTACTACAAGTTATGAAGGCAAACAATTTGAGTAAGAGAAAATCATTGTTCTTCAAAACAAGTTGTGCTTACGACCAAGCTTGAGTAAGAGAAAATCATCTATGCAGGCTGTAGTTGCAACTCGAATAAGGCTTGAGAATGAATTAACCAGGCCACATGGGGAAGGATGGAGTTGGAGTGCATGTGGTCATGTGCTCACCCCATAACCTTCACTGGTGTCTTTGGAGGTGAATAAGGGATCTGTTTAAATCCCACCAAAAAACATTGACCACTGAAGAGAAGTGAGGCTCCATCAAGAGAGAGTATCATTCTCTTCTTGTTTTTTTATTATGGAAGGACTAGACTGAGTGAGTAGCCTCGACCCTTCTACTGCAGGAGGGTTGGGGATCCATGAAAAGGTGTGAGAGTAGAGAACCCGATGACTAAACTAGATAAATTTCTTTGGTACAGGCGCTCTGCTGGAGGAGGGGGAATCCATGAAAATAGATGTTGTGAGGGATTCAGGCAAACCAGAGGGTAGGGCCTCTTCCTATCAACAAAGGGGATGATGCATGGAAATTATTCAATTAGCCTTGGGTTGAGAGAGTTGGTGAAAAACCATGAATATGAAACACAGTTCAAGAAATTGTGGGGTAATGAGATGATATTTGGTAGGAAAGAAGGAGGAAGGACCTCTACCGAGTAGCTGGTGACAAACTAGTAATCTTTGTGAAAATTGAAGTGCAGGCTCTAGAGCTGCTCGACTGAACTGGAAAAAATAGAGTATGGATAGTTTGTTAGGCCACGCCATGATAGTGAGGTGGATACAAATGTATAACACTAAGAGAATTGAGGGAAATAACAACGAGGTGATGAGGGGATTCATAAATGGAGGTGGTAGGGAATGGGGTGTGAATAATTACTCCAACGAGATCATTGGAGGGGTGATATATATAGGGGGGAGAGAGTGGGGAATATGATGAAGGGGAGAAAGAAAGATTCGATGGGAATGGATAGCTTGGAGAACAAGTAGAAAGTGGCAGAGAAATGTGACTCAAGGGGGTATCGAGATGACATACCTTCCATATTGGAAATGGATGTTGGAGAATGTGGTGGTATAATTGATTATGTACTTGTGGCATGTGTGAATTTCCCACATTGGATTACTTTCCCTTCCAATGGATTGAATCACCAAGAAACTCTTTGAAAACCTGTGTGAATTATCAGACTAGATCTAGACCTTGTATCTATGCCAGAGCATCAACTTGATTTGGAAATTTGGAAACCTACTCAAACTGTCAATCTATTGAGTCCACTTGCTTGACTGATGTGAATGATGTGTTGTCCAAAAGGTAAATTATGCCGACTATGAGATATGCTACCTGCTGTACAACCTACACTAAATCTATTCTACCCTTATTCAAAACTTAGACTGGGAGTTTAAGTGACAATAGACCCCTTCAGGCCATAGTAAACCTTCAACTTGTTGTCATTAATGATTCCCTTGAGTGGCTGACCTCATAGCATTTTCAACTTGGAAAAAACTACTTCACTGATGTAGACTAGTCGGAAAGGACCCAACTAGTGCATGTGGAGCTTGCTCGGATGGTGTAAATACTTGTTGTTGTATAATAATACCAAACAATCAAGCTGGAAAATTTTCTAGCATATGTTATGGTCGTGCCATGCCTTCTGTCTTTATTTTTCAAACACTTGACTCAAACTGGCCATCATTTGGTCTTCCTATAGTTCCATTAGCTCGTCTAACCTGTGCTAAGGAGACTAATCAACGGTCATCTGTGTGGCTAGGATGATCCAGAGGCTAGGAACAACAAATTCTAGTGACATGACCATTTTTTCCCATAGTCAAGTGTGAATGGTTTGCGCTTTGTTAGCCTTTTTCATGTTGTTCTACAATCCCATAGGATTGCGAGGATGCACTAATCCCATTCATCACACTACACATTGCAAACTTTTGTTAGAGCATGTTATAAATTTTATTAAAATCCTCCACTGTACCATTGGCTTGAGGGTGATAAGGGGTGCTTTTCTAGTGATGGATCATGAACTCCTGAGTGATTTGTTGAATGGTTTCGTTCACAAAATGTGACCACTGGTCACTCATCAACACCCTTGGACATCCAAATCTGGTGATGACATTCTCAAAAATAAAGTGCATCAATGTTTCTATAGTACAATCTTTGACTAACATTGCTTTGGCCCACCATGTGAGGTATTCAATTGTGGTAATGATGTAGTGCACCCATGTGTGATGCATGGGAGGGTTTATGGGCTTGAAAAAATCTATTGCCAATTTGTTGAAGGGTTCAAGTGTAGTCATGTGGAACAACATAAGCTCGTCTCTACAATAGTCCTTTCCAACACGTTGACACATGTAGCAACATTTGCAGTAGTCTTTAGAGTCTGCAAAGAGAGAGGGCCACCAAATCCCTGCATGCAGATGCTTACATGCATTAGCCTTACTGACATTGTTGCCTTCATTAATACCTACATGTGCCTCGTATAGAAAGGAGTCTCGTTCATGTTCCAAAGCACACCGATGCATGATGCCATATGTGCCCAACTTATACAACTATCTGGAAATAAATTGATAATCGACACTATCGATCACCAATTTTTTATGTTGTGCAGGAGTATACTCGGTGGGAACCTGGCCAATTATGAGAAATTTTGTTATTTCAGCCAACTGACCAGGCACATATTCGACTTGGAAGAGTTTCACATCAAGGATTTCATCATTGAGGCTTGTAGTAGCTTCCCTAGTCCAACTATATGACAAAAGATCTTGTTCAACATTGTGTTTTCCAAGCTTAATGACAACTTCGAAGTCAAATTATTGGAACAAAAACAACCAACGACAGATTATTCTTCCCAACACCGACTTGTTGACCAAATACTTGAGCATAGAATGATTCGTGAAGAATTTGAAAGTCGACCCTAGTAGATAATGGTGAAAATTTTGTAAAGCATATACAACTTATGACTAGCAAAATAGAGTGGATGTTCGATGTTTCATTCCCTTGGTTGTGCAAGAATGACTCCCATCACAATGGAAAAATCATTGACGTGGACATGTAAGATCTTCAACCAATTAGGAAAAACCAAAATGGGAACAATAACCAGTTTGTATTTGAGGGTATCCAAGGTTTGGTGGCATTCCAATGTCCACTCATACTTAATATCCTTGTGCAACAAATTTTTCAATGGGGTGACAATCTGGGCATAATTCTAGATGAACCATTGGTAATATCCTCTGTGACCCAAGGTTGCACACATTTATCGAACTCAAGTGGGAGACACCATATCCAAGATGGCGAAAATCTTAGTTGAGTCCACAAGCAATCCATCCTTGCACACGACGTGGCCCAACAATATATGAAAGGGTGTACAAAAGATGCATTTTTTCAAATTCAAAGATATATGTAGCTGGAGACATCGATCAAACATTAGTCAAAGATATTTCATATGTTCTTTTATCAAACTGAACACTGTTCAATCGTCCAAGTATACCTCAAGGAACTTGTGGATTAAGTCCTTGAAGGCTGAGACCACTATCAGAGAAAACACTGCAGGGGTATTTTTCAATCCAAAGGGCATGACTGTGTATGGAAATGATCCCCATTCGGTCACAAAGGTGGTTTTGGCATGATCTTCCTCTACGATCTGATCTTGATGATATCTTGAGAAGTCATCTATTATGAGTAGGCTTCATGACCACCAACAGTTTTCAGCACCTCATCTGTGAAGGGTGTTGGGAAAGGGTCATGGATGTAGGTTGCGTTGAGACTCCTCATATCAACACATATGTGAACATATATAGTATTCTTAGGTTGCATGACCATAGAACTAATCCAATTAGACTCCTCTATAGGGATGATAATCCAACATCCAACATTCTATCTAGTTCTGTGTGCACCTTTTCCTTGTACTTGGGATTTAAGCGGTAATGATTCCTTTTCACTGGTTTGACATCCAGTTGAAGTTGAATCCTCATAGATCCCAACGATCTTGCAATTCCTTTCATCTCATAAAATATCTGATGAAACAAGTCCTCATATTCCTTAAGAAGGTCAACAACTTGAGTGTCTGTCTCCTTATCCTAATAATATCCAATTGTGGTCATCTTGGGCACTTCTTCAGTGCCAATATTGTGCTTCTTGGTTTTGTTCACACCATTGAAGTCGAGTGCAACCATATTTTCTACCTTACCCTTTAGTTCACACTCTCCTTCTAACTCTTTGATCTAGATGTTGTGGGGGTCATCATCATCAATATTGTCAACATCAATCTTCCAACAATGTATTGCTTCTTTCAATTTTTCCACCCGATGATGATATGAACATACCACCCTGGGTGTGGTTTCTTTTGGCTGCTGATGAAATATAAAATCCTTAATCTGGTAGAGTGCCTCTTTGTGAGCTATATATTCTACTGTGAAATTGAAATTTGAACGAAACTAGGAACTCATATGGGTCCACTCAATTGTTTGCCTCCTGAATGTATCAACTTCTAGGGACCATATCCATCCTGTGGACAAACTGATGTACCTATTGGGATCGAGGGATATTTTTTGAGGTCCAACGTCGTTCACAAAAAGAAATATGTTCTTGAGGATCCTCAAGACCAACTTCATCTTACCCACCACCTTCCAAGGTTTATTTGGTAAAATATTCACATCAGACCCCAAATTCAATATGAATCCATCCATGCCATAGCCACCAAGCTCTACTCTCATCTTAAATTCTCATCCAATGTGATTTTTCTTGCTGACCTGACATACATCTCTTTCTAGAAAAAAAGAAGATATGGTAGCCTTCACTCCTTGTTCTTTCATGCAAGTAGTTAACATTTGATTCAAATTACTTGCAGCCTTTGGATCATTTAACATTCGTAAATAATAGTGCAAGAAATAATTTACTTGGTCTTCAGATTCTTCCTTGCAACCCAGTTCATGTAAGACTTCTGTGCATGCTGTGTGTTGCAATTCCTCTTAGCATTGTTCTTCATAGCATTATGCTCAACATGTTGCATCTCATTATGTTTGCGAGCCTCCTCTATTAATCATTGTGTCTTGTGATAGACTTATTTGCGCACACGAGCTTCGTCCAACGATCTTTGTGTCCCACTTTGCAATTCCTCACGCACGTGAGATTCTTCCAACAACCTTTGCATCACACATTGTAATTATTCGCAGATTCTATCTTCTTTCGGTGACCTTTATGTCACCCTCCGCACTTCTTCCTGGATCCGAACCTCCTCGAGTGACCTCTAAGTCACACACTCTTTCTTCTTCCAGTGCTCTCTGTGCATCGCACAAAAACTACTTTTGTTGAGAAACATCAAACTTTGGAGGGGGATAAGGTGCCTTCCTTATCTTTTTGTCCAGATTTTGACATGATCCTTCACCATGCCTGAAGTTTGCTCCTGTCTTTTCCCCTCCATGGGTTACTACCTAGACATCATCCTCCTCATTATTTTTCTTATTCTTGCACGACTCCACATGCACCATGTTACAATTTATTTTAATGACCTCCCGCTTCTTCAATAAGTCGAGACAATCTTCGGTGAAATTCTCAAGACTATAACAATATGCACAGAGCACGAGCGGTTTGGTACAAAATAGTGAGACATGACCAATCTCACTGCAATTAAAACATATGGGGGGTCTACCTCCCCCTTTTCCATATTCTTGGCTACGACTGCACCCATATCCACCCTGTGGACCTCCTTGGTATCCCCCTCTTTCTGTACCATTGTGCTCACCACCTTTTTTCTCTTCCTGTACCTGGAATGCATCGTGGGTATTATCTTGCATCAACTGGAGAGACTGGAAACTATTGACATCAGTCCTGACATATTTAAAAAACCACAGAATGGACTGTGAGTCATCGTTTGGTACTTCTACAAGGTTGGGAAATAGGGTGGCTCATGGCCCCATTATTTACATATTTCACACCATTCCTTCTACCCATATGGAAATGGAATGGGTGCACCTGTTGCCACATAATTTGGCAGGACATGTCATTCATCTCTCTGATGTCCTTTTGAGCGAAAGGTGGTACACCATACGTGATCATGCACAACCCTCATCTTAGCGATATCCTATAGTTTCATCGTCAAGTTGGCCCGTTGCGACTGCACTTGTGCCAAACCTACCGACATCTCTACCCCTCCTAAGGTAGCTTCTAGGCGCATGGAAATTTCTACCTCCTCTTCTTTAGTCATCACCTTCTGCTGGGTGAGAGAAACTCAAATATGGGGAAGTAACCCACAATAAAACATTCCCTATGTTGCACATCCTGGATTTGGAACGTCATCCTATCCAACAACATTTCAAACCATTGGTCATAATCCCATATGGTCTTGCCTTCCTTATGCTTGATCTCTTTTATCTCTATGATACATTGAGATTCTAACTTAGGTTTCTATAACTCCCTAAGTAGATCCTTCTTAATCTTAGCCAGAGACCTCACCTTTGCCAATGGCGTATGTTAGCGATATTTCTTGTAAGGGGGCTTAGAATGAAAAAGAATGGGTCAAAAACCCACTTGTCCTAAGTTTTGAATGTTATGCGCCCGTGGTAAGCGACAAGCAAGTCTGAGCGGCAGTGATTCGCGCACCTGGATCAACGACGCATATTGGATTCCGGACCCCCCTTGCCTTTCTACCTTTAAGCGCGGGGGGGGGGTCTGGAATCAGGGGCGCACCTCTCCAACGAACCAGATCAGCGCGCCCGGATCAACGACGATAAGGGCAATTCCGGACCCCCCTGCCTTTCTACCTTTAAGCAGGGGGGGTCCGAAATTGTAGATGCAGCTTTCCGATGGCCGAGATCTTAGCGCCCAGATCAACGACGCTCATGCAGCCCCGTCCTTCTCAGCCGCTCTGTGTTTAACCGGCATGGGCCCTTCTCCCATCTTGTCATATTCCAGAACCACCTTTCTCCTGCTGTCATGTGTCACCCACCCGCCTCCACTCTTTGGTTCGCGTGGTCAACCTTCCTTCTCATCATCCACTTGTCATTTGCCATGTGTCCCACTTCTTTCCACATCAGCCTCTCACCAAAAAGTGAGTTCATTATCTCTCGTCTTCCCCCCTTCTGCCTGATGTCTTCCACCATGAAACATCCTCTGTCACCCTTCTCACACCTCGCCACTTCTTCCACGCCCTCATAATCTGACGCCATCACTTCTATCATGCACCCCATTCTCTGTGCTGGCCTCCATGCCTACCCATCAAGCCATTCGGTTATTCCAGATGGCAGCGCGAGGAGTCTGCCACGTCCCAAAGTGCTGAGTTGGCCAAATCGTTCTCAATCCTAAGAAAGCAGTTATTGAAGCGGTTGGTGGTGGTTAGACATCGTCTCCGCCATAATGGGGAAGTCCTGCAATGAATTAAAGGCACGTCGAGTCGCCGATGAAACTGTCAGAAGATCGATCGCGTCTGCCATAAGTTGCACGACCATTCAAAGATTGTGGCTATAGATTGTCAGAAGCCATGCAGACGCAAAGCTTTCAATGCTACGTCTCGATTTTTTTGTTGTTGTTAGTTTGAGTATATTAAGGCATTTTCACCATTTTTGTATCTATCGATGGTAGAGCTAAGCTCCCGACTATAAAGTTTCAGCAAACATTCTGGTTTCCTGGTTATGCCTCTGTGTTTGAGATTTATTGGTTTATAACAAACAATTTTCTTTTTCCATCTATGTTCCATCTCATGCCAGGGAGTCCACAGTCAAAGGATTCACGTGGATTGAACAATCTTGCTATGATAAAGGATTTGTTGTGACATTGTTGTGTTCTCTGGTCTTTTGTGTTTGAATGTAAAAGGATTTTGCGTTCGAATGCTTTCTTCTCCAGTCTGTTACAATCCGGATATCTGTGATAGACTTTCGCACTCTTCTTATGCAAGTCTTCCCCCTACTCACCCTTTATTACAACTCACTGTTTGAAGTTTATCAAGACCTAACTCGTCCATGCATGCCAGACCTAGTTTCAGCGTTGAGATGATATTGTTCTGAGTTTCCCTCCATTTGATCACCCCTTCAAACAAATCGTGGCATTAAACTGATGGGCGTCAGGATCTGCTCCTGCAAGCAATCCAGGAGTGACCTCCGTCGCCAACATTTCTGGCGCCGTTGCCGGGGACGAAGTTGAATATTTTCCCTGGGATTGAACGACAAAGATTAAGCTGATTCTGAAGGTGCATCAGATATCAGAACTTGAAGATTGCTACTGTGCANCTGTCATGTGTCACCCACCCGCCTCCACTCTTTGGTTCGCGTGGTCAACCTTCCTTCTCATCATCCACTTGTCATTTGCCATGTGTCCCACTTCTTTCCACATCAGCCTCTCACCAAAAAGTGAGTTCATTATCTCTCGTCTTCCCCCCTTCTGCCTGATGTCTTCCACCATGAAACATCCTCTGTCACCCTTCTCACACCTCGCCACTTCTTCCACGCCCTCATAATCTGACGCCATCACTTCTATCATGCACCCCATTCTCTGTGCTGGCCTCCATGCCTACCCATCAAGCCATTCGGTTATTCCAGATGGCAGCGCGAGGAGTCTGCCACGTCCCAAAGTGCTGAGTTGGCCAAATCGTTCTCAATCCTAAGAAAGCAGTTATTGAAGCGGTTGGTGGTGGTTAGACATCGTCTCCGCCATAATGGGGAAGTCCTGCAATGAATTAAAGGCACGTCGAGTCGCCGATGAAACTGTCAGAAGATCGATCGCGTCTGCCATAAGTTGCACGACCATTCAAAGATTGTGGCTATAGATTGTCAGAAGCCATGCAGACGCAAAGCTTTCAATGCTACGTCTCGATTTTTTTGTTGTTGTTAGTTTGAGTATATTAAGGCATTTTCACCATTTTTGTATCTATCGATGGTAGAGCTAAGCTCCCGACTATAAAGTTTCAGCAAACATTCTGGTTTCCTGGTTATGCCTCTGTGTTTGAGATTTATTGGTTTATAACAAACAATTTTCTTTTTCCATCTATGTTCCATCTCATGCCAGGGAGTCCACAGTCAAAGGATTCACGTGGATTGAACAATCTTGCTATGATAAAGGATTTGTTGTGACATTGTTGTGTTGTCTGGTCTTTTGTGTTTGAATGTAAAAGGATTTTGCGTTCGAATGCTTTCTTCTCCAGTCTATTACAAACCGGATATCTGTGATAGACTTTCGCACTCTTCTTATGCAAGTCTTCCCCCTACTCACCCTTTATTACAACTCACTGTTTGAAGTTTATCAAGACCTCACTCGTCCATGCATGCCAGACCTAGTTTCAACGTTGAGATGATATTGTTCTGAGTTTCCCTCCATTTGATCACCCCTTCAAAAAAATCGTGGCATTAAACTGATGGGCGTCAGGATCTGCTCCTGCAAGCAATCCATGAGTGACCTCCGTCGCCAACATTTCTGGCGCCGTTGCCGGCGACGAAGTTGAATATTTTCCCTGGGATTGAACGACAAAGATTAAGCTGATTCTGAAGGTGCATCAGATATCAGAACTTGAAGATTGCTACTGTGCATCTGGCGACTCCATTGTGACGACTCCACTACGGCGAACCCATTGGATTAGTTGTGGCTTCCAGCGACAGACACACGCGGTCCCATCCACAACTGCCTCTGGCTTCTACTGAAGAAAATCCAGAGGTGATTCTTAGAAAAGGAAAGGCTCCTCAAGGATAAAGCTTCACCTCTGAATCAGGTATTTCCCCACCTCCTTCCATAAGAACTCCATTTTCTTATTCTCAGCTTCCTAGTCGCCCTCTCTCTGAGGTTTCTTGTTTTCTGAATTTTGGGAGTGTTCCTACTGAGTTTTCCCCTCCTGGTCTAGTATCAGAGGGAGAGATTGTTGTCACTTCCCCCTCCCTGGAATTTGTTCCTCAGTACAGACCTCAGGCCTCAGAAGGTTTCACCACCTCTCCTTTCATTGCTACTATTGCACAGAGAGAAGTAATTCACATCTAGGTCCAGTGGATCTCTCTCTGTTTTCCCCGTCGTCTCCTTCGAGGACCTCTCCTCCTGCCTCTCCCGTTCACACTCCTTCTCCTCCTAGTTCTCCTCCACCTAATATCCCTATGGCTGGTGTTAATCCCCCTCCGAATAGAATGGATTCCATAGTAGCTTCTAGATATGCTCCCTTAATCCTACCCCATCCTATGAATCCCCTCCCTACTGGAGACTACTTGAAGTACATGCCCAAGTTCATTGGAGAAGGCGACATAACTGTAGAAGAGCACTTGGCTACTTTCTACAGTTATGCAGACAATCTGAACATTGAAAATGAAGATGTCTGGATGAGAGTCTTTGTCCAGAGCTTGGATGGTGAAGTGAGGAAGTGGTTCAGAGGACTGGCCCCTGGATCTATTGCTGGAATTGAAGCCCTAGATAATGTTTTCCCGAGGCAGTGGGGAGATAGGAAAGATTACATATATTACATGACAGAGTTTGGGTCTCTNGTGTTTGGGGATGCAGAATTGATAGTCCAGCAGGTCAAAAACGTTTATCAGACCAAGCACCCTCGTCTCAAGAATTACAGGAATGAGGTATGGGATCTAATTGACAGTTTCTTCTCGGATTTTAACATCTCTTTCATTCCAAGGGAAGAAAATGCTCCAGCCGATTTCCTATCTTTCTCAGCTAGTTTGTTCGAAGTTCCTGTGCTGCCTACTGTCAGATCTGATGTGGAAATAAGATACAGACCTCTGTACCGGACAATGTCAAACATTGGAAGGTATTTGAAGATGATCAGGAGATCGAAAAGTTTCTTCAATCCATTGATGACTTTTCTGTGTCACACATAGATGAGGATCCTGACGTGGAAGGTGACCATCACCCTGAGGAGTTTTTGAATGAAATTGCTAACCGCCAGATTATTCAACTACCAAGCAATCACATACCAAGAGGTATGATCCCATTAGAAATATTGTTTGATGGGAATGATGTGGCAGTAGGGGGGAGATTTTCTGGTGATGATGCTGATACAACTGAATGCAACATAGGCACACCAGAGGAGCCTAAGTTTGTCAAACTGTCAAAAAGTTTGACCAAAGAGCAGAAGGCCGAATATACTGAGTTGTTGAGGGAGTTTGCTGATGTGTTTTCATGGACCTACGAAGACCTCAAGACATATGACACATCATTCATTGAGCACAAGATCCCACTGAAAACAGAGGCTAAGCCATTCAAGCAAAAGCTTAGATAGATAAATCCTATGCTGCTACCCGTCATGGAGAAGGAAGTGAAGAAGCTGCTAGATGCCCAAATCATTGTCCCCTTGAGATACTCCGACTGGGTGGCCAACTTGGTTCTAGTGAGAAAGAAGAATGGAGAAATCAGAATCTGTGTCGATTTTAGGAACCTGAACAAAAGTTCGAGGAAGGACAATTATCCCCTACCCAACATGGAGCATATATTGCAGAAGGTCACCGGTGCATCTAGAATATCCATGATTGATGGATTTTCTGGCTATAATCAGATATCAGTCATGCCTGAGGACAGAGAAAAGACAGCCTTCACCACTCCTTGGGGCACATTCATGTATGCCAAGATGCCTTTCGGACTGATGAACACAGGAGCAACATTTCAGCGAGCCATGGACATAGCCTTCATTGGGGAAAAAGATAAGTTTGTGGTGATTTACTTAGATGACATAACAGTCTTTTTCAAGACTGATAAAGAGCACCACTACTACTTGAAGAAGGTTTTCCAGAAGTGTCGTAGGTTTGGCCTTTCCCTGAATCCCAAGAAATCATTGTTTGATATGCAAGAAGGGAAGCTGTTAGGCCATATAGTATCAGCAGAGGGAGTGAGAATTGATCCTGATAGGGTGGAAGCAATTCATGCCCTGTCACTTCCCAAATTTAAGAAAGAGGTTCAAGCATTTTTGGGAAGAATTAATTTTCTGAGGAGGTTTGCCTCAAATTTTGTTGAGTTGGTGAAACACATCACAGCCATGCTCAGGAAGGGGAATGAAGTGAAATGGACCTCTGAACCCAAGGAATCTTTTGCCCAAATAAAGAAGGCGTTGACTGAAGCTCTTGTGCTAATCAGTTTGGATTATTCTAAAGATTTTCTAATATTTTATTTTGCTTCTTGTGATACAGTATCAACAGTCTTACTGTAGAAAAATGATCAAGGGCAAGAACAACCTATTGCCTTCTTTAGCAAAGTGCTGAAATATGCAGAGCTCCGGTACGAGATCATGGAAAAGCAGGCTTATGCCTTGGTGAAAGATCTCAAAGCTTTTAGAGTCTATGTCTTGCATTCAAAGATCATTGCATATGTCCCTTCAACTTATGTGAAGGACATTCTTATACAACCTGACATAGATGAAAGAAGAGGTAAATGGATCGCCAGGATCCTGGAATTTGATATGGAGATTAAGCCCACCAAACTGATAAAGGGGCAAGGTTTAGCCAAGTTTCTGGATGAATCAAATTGCAGGGCCTTGGGAATCAATTTCATCAATGAGCAAGCTGAGTCATCAAACAGGGGTGCCCAAAGCACTGTGCCATTAGCAACATGCATCTGGTATAAGGATATCTTGTATTTTCTGCAAGAATTAAAGCCTCCTAATGGATTGGGGAAAAGTAAAGCTAGGGCCTTAAAGCTAAAAGCGATCGGATATTGCCTTGTTGACCAAGCCTTATATTGGAAAGACCCCCTGGGGGTATTACTAAGGTGTCTGGANTGTCTATTATTAAGAGAGAGAAGAGCTACCTCCTTGGCTCAAATGCAAGATGCATCTATAGAGGTGGAATCCAACATATTAGCAGCTGACAGACTGAGGAATAGAGCTGACACAGACAGAAGAAAGGGAAAGTCATAAGCCTCAACTTCCGGCCCATCACTGCCCCACCCTCAAGTAAATGAGTTGGCCCAGGTGATGAACTTTCTGAAAGAAGAAATTGAGAGATTGAGAGTGGAAAGGAAACAAATTAACAAGGGCCTTCGGAGCACCGAGAACAGAGCGGGTTTTAGAAGGCCAAACAATTTCCCTCCTCCAACTATGCACAGAGAGAAGGAAAGAGACATAGACGACCAAAGAATTCAGGCTCCCTTTCAGAACAATTTCATAACCGATGAAGAAGAAGGAGAAACAGATGAGCCTGAGCCTAAAATACACTGTTTGGAAGTCACTCCTCCTTTCCCCCATCTAACTCAGGCAGCATACGAGGAGTCTCTCATGAACAATCAGCTAAATGAATTAAGCAAGGGAGACAAGGTTAGCGGTGGTCGAGGCAGATATAACCTGAGATCCGACAAAAGGGCGGCAGTACCTGATGTTCCAAAGCAGTCTGCTAGAACAGAGAAGCTTGCTAATGAGGCAACATACAACCACAGAGGTAAGAAGGCCCAACCCCTCTCTCCCATTGCCCAAAATCATGTTCCTGAAATTAGAGAAATTCCAAAGCTTACATCCTCTTTTAATTTCGAGCATGAGATTCAAAAGATCAGGATCCCTGTGCCCCTCACTGAGCTTATCAAACACGATGAATTCAAAAGGCGTTTCTCTGACCTTTTGAAATCTGAAGCCTCAGGCCCTTCCACAGACTTCATAAACCTCCAAGATGAAAAACCAGCAGTTGTCCTAGGCCCCATGGTAGAAGAGAGAGATGACTCATCCCCTCCCTTCTACACCTCCCTGAACATACATGAAAAAGTACTACACAATTGTTTGATGGATTCAGGATCCTCTCACAACCTCATGCCCAAAACCGTCATGGAAGAGTTAGGACTGGAAGTCACCCGAGCCTATCATGACCTCTATTCATTTGACTCTAGGAGGGTGCAATGTTTGGGAGTCATCAAGGATCTGGTAGTCTTTTTGTTTTAGCTGCCCATGAAGAGTATGGTCATGGATATTGTGGTAGTTGATGTTCCCCCCAAGTTTGGTATGTTGTTGTCAAGGTCTTGGATTAAGAGACTTGGAGGGACGTTATAGATGGACCTCACATATGCCACCATTCCAGTCTTTGGAGGGGAACATATGAGATTATACAGAGAAGCCCAGCTAGCCTACATTGTCAGCGATGAAGCAAACCCCACTAATCACCCCATTTTTGCACTTGACACTGACTTAGGATCTAGCTTGTTGCAGGTCACTGAGACTCCTGAGGCCCCCTTGCAAATCAGAAAGCAGCCCATTCTTAATCAGGGAATGCCTCCTCCAACCACCTTTGTTTGGAAGATGTTCTTTGATGGAGCTTCTTCTAGTATAGGTGCAGGTGCCGGAGTGGTATTCAGATTCCCCTCTCGAGAGACCATATCTCTGTCATACAAGCTGGAATTTGAAGTCACCAACAACGTGGCAGAGTATGAAGCCCTGGTTCTTGGATTAAGAGCTGCAAAGGAAATGGAAATCAGGGAGATAGCTGTGTTTGGGGATGCAGAATTGATAGTCCAGCAGGTCAAAAACGTTTATCAGACCAAGCACCCTCATCTCAAGAATTACAGGAAAGAGGTATGGGATCTAATTGACAGTTTCTTCTCGGCTTTTAACATCTCTTTCATTCCAAGGGAAGAAAATGCTCCAGCCGATTTCCTATCTTTTTCAGCTAGTTTGTTCGAAGTTCCTGTGTTGCCTACTGTCAGATCTGATGTGGAAATAAGATACAGACCCTCTGTACCGGACAATGTCAAACATTGGAAGGTATTTGAAGATGATCAGGAGATCGAAAAGTTTCTTCAATCCATTGATGACTTTTCTGTGTCACACATAGATGAGGATCCTGACGTGGAAGGTGACCATCACCCTGAGGAGTTTTTGAATGAAATTGCTAACCACCAGATTATTCAACTACCGAGCAATCACATACCAAGAGGTATGATCCCATTAGAAATATTGTTCGATGGGAATGATGTGGCAGTAGGGGAGAGAGTTTCTGGTGATGATGCTGATACAACTGAATGCAACATAGTCACACCAGAGGAGCCTAAGTTTGTCAAACTGTCAAAAAGTTTGACCAAAGAGCAGAAGGCCGAATATACTGAGTTGTTGAGGGAGTTTGCTGATGTGTTTGCATGGACCTACGAAGACCTCAAGACATATGACACATCAGTCATTGAGCACAAGATCCCACTGAAAACAGAGGCTAAGCCATTCAAGCAGAAGCTTAGATAGATAAATCCTATGCTGCTACCCGTCATGGAGAAGGAAGTGAAGAAGCTGCTAGATGCCCAAATCATTGTCCCCTTGAGATACTCCGACTGGGTGGCGAACTTGGTTCTAGTGAGAAAGAAGAATGGAGAAATCAGAATCTGTGTCGATTTTAGGAACCTGAACAAAAGTTCGAGGAAGGACAATTATCCCCTGCCCAACATGGAGCATATATTGCAGAAGGTCACCGGTGCATCTAGAATATCCATGATTGATGGATTTTCTGGCTATAATCAGATATCAGTCATGCCTGAGGACAGAGAAAAGACAGCCTTCACCACTCCTTGGGGCACATTCATGTATGCCAAGATGCCTTTCGGACTGATGAACACAGGAGCAACATTTCAGCGAGCCATGGACATAGCCTTCATTGGGGAAAAAGATAAGTTTGTGGTGATTTACTTAGATGACATAACAGTCTTTTTCAAGACTGATAAAGAGCACCACTACTACTTGAAGAAGGTTTTCCAGAAGTGTCGTAGGTTTGGCCTTTCCCTGAATCCCAAGAAATCATTGTTTGATATGCAAGAAGGGAAGCTGTTAGGCCATATAGTATCAGCAGAGGGAGTGAGAATTGATCCTGATAGGGTGGAAGCAATTCATGCCCTGTCACTTCCCAAATTTAAGAAAGAGGTTCAAGCATTTTTGGGAAGAATTAATTTTCTGAGGAGGTTTGCCTCAAATTTTGTTGAGTTGGTGAAACACATCACAGCCATGCTCAGGAAGGGGAATGAAGTGAAATGGACCTCTGAACCCAAGGAATCTTTTGCCCAAATAAAGAAGGCGTTGACTGAAGCTCTTGTGCTAATCAGTTTGGATTATTCTAAAGATTTTCTAATATTTTATTTTGCTTCTTGTGATACAGTATCAACAGTCTTACTGTAGAAAAATGATCAAGGGCAAGAACAACCTATTGCCTTCTTTAGCAAAGTGCTGAAATATGCAGAGCTCCGGTACGAGATCATGGAAAAGCAGGCTTATGCCTTGGTGAAAGATCTCAAAGCTTTTAGAGTCTATGTCTTGCATTCAAAGATCATTGCATATGTCCCTTCAACTTATGTGAAGGACATTCTTATACAACCTGACATAGATGAAAGAAGAGGTAAATGGATCGCCAGGATCCTGGAATTTGATATGGAGATTAAGCCCACCAAACTGATAAAGGGGCAAGGTTTAGCCAAGTTTCTGGATGAATCAAATTGCAGGGCCTTGGGAATCAATTTCATCAATGAGCAAGCTGAGTCATCAAACAGGGGTGCCCAAAGCACTGTGCCATTAGCAACATGCATCTGGTATAAGGATATCTTGTATTTTCTGCAAGAATTAAAGCCTCCTAATGGATTGGGGAAAAGTAAAGCTAGGGCCTTAAAGCTAAAAGCGATCGGATATTGCCTTGTTGACCAAGCCTTATATTGGAAAGACCCCCTGGGGGTATTACTAAGGTGTCTGGATCCACAACAGGTCCAGTAGGTTACTTTCGATTTCCATAGTGGTCTCTATGGAGGTCATGATTTTTGGAAGACCAGAGCTCACAAGATCCTTCGGGCTGGATACTACTGGCCCACCTTATTTCTTGATGTCTGCAGGGAAATCAGAGCTTGCATTAAATGCCAAAAATTCTCAGGGAAGCAACAACTCAAATCTCTTCCATTAAAACTTGTGGTAGTTTCAACACCCTTTCAACAGTGGGGATTAGATTTCATCGGAGAAATTCACCCTCCCTCAAGTGGCCAGCACCGTTGGATTCTGACTACGACCGACTACTTCACCAAATGGATAGAAGCTGTCCCTACCAGAAGCACCTCTCACGAAGTGATAATCAGATTCCTGGAAGATATTATATCTAGATTTGGTTGCCCCAACAGAATCGTTACTGATAATGCCTCTCCTTTTCGGTCTGAGCCTCTGGTCAAGTTCTGTGAACAGTTCCAGATTGCTCTAATTCACTCCACTCCCTACTATCCTCAAGGAAATGGACTGGAAGAGTCCTCCAATAAAATCCTAATAAAGCTTATCAAGAAGCTACTGGAGGACAATAAAAGGGCCTAGGACTCGAAGCTCAAATTTTCTCTTTGGGCTGATCAGGTGACAACCAAGAAATCGCTAGGCATCTCACCTTTCCAACTGGTTTATGGAGTAGAGGCCATATTCCCCACTTAGCTCGTCTTACCTGTGGCAAATCTCCTCCAAGACTACGAGGGAGAACCTAACCATGTGCTTAGAAGAATTCATCAGATGGTGGAAGTGCAGTAGGTCAGAGAGAAAATCATGGACAGAGCCTACAATCATCAGCAGAAGATCAAGCAGGCTTTTGACAGGAAGAGCAAAAAGAAAGAATTCGAGCAGGGTGACCTGGTGCTCAAATGGGATGCCACCCAGG
>JZKD02S1896929.1:334975-357296 GCA_000966675.3 Picea glauca | reverse complement strand
CAACACGATAGTGGGGTCCCACACTAGAAAACCACCAACTCGGATCCCCCCCTCCATTAAAGGTAGAAAGGTTGGGGGGGGGGTCCGATATTGGATGTGAACCATAGATCTGAGCACACCATGCTCAACCTATGAGATTTTCATGCTACTTATCACAACGCGCCAAGGCCATCAAATCACCAAAAACCTAGGGTAAAAATATAAAGTGGGTCACATTAAGACCCTTTTCCTTCATTTTTCACCAAGGGGTTATTTACTAAGGGAAAAAAACCCTTCTATCAAAAATATGTGCTAACATTAGGCTCGATGGGGGATAGAGACCTCCCTTCGAGGCTCTAATAAATTCAGTAGTTTCAGTGCCTGATCTTAGGGGTATGGGGCCAACTATTAAAACAAAAAGAAGAACGATATTTACAATGGCATGAAAAATCTAGTCATGGCTCAAGCAAAGAACCTTTTCATAAAATGCCCATTTACAGGGCCACCAAAAAATTCAACATCCTCCAAATTCTGCAACCTGTAAGTATTACTTGAAATAACCTCAGAAACGTTGAAGGGTCCAATCCACAGGGCTTCAAATTTACCATGCTTTCCTTTGTCTTGTTTGGGTGCATCCCATTTGAGTACTAGATCTCCAAGCTGGAAATCCTCTTTACTTACCTTCCTTTCAAAGGCCTACTTGATCTTCTGTTGATGGTCATGTGCTTTGTCCAGTAACTTTTCTCTAGTGTGTTGCACTTCTACTAGCTGTTGTATTCTTCTAATCATATCGCTAGGTTCCCCTTGGTAGTCTTGGAAGAACTTTCCCACAGGAAAGGAAAGATGAGAAGGAAAAATGGCCTCAACTCCATACACAAGCTAAAAAGGAGAGACACCAAGAGACATATTTGTTGTCACTCTATCAACCCACAAAGAAAATTTGAGCTTTGAATCCCATGATTTCTTATTTTCCTCTAACAATCTCTTGATGATATTTATAAGGATCTTGTTAGAGGATTCTACCAATCCATTCCCTCGGGGGTAGTAAGGAGTAGAGTGAATCAATGCAATTCTGAACTATTCACAAAATTGAATCAATGGTTCATCCTTGAAAGATGCAACATTATCAGTGACAATTCTACTTGGACAACCAAATATTGCCATAATATCCTCAATAAAAACAATGATCACCTTGTGGGAAGCGCTCCTTGTGAGGATGACTTCTATCCACTTTGTAAAGTAATCCATGGCAGTCAATATCCACCTGTGTTGACCACTTGAAGCATAATGAATTTCCCCAATGAAATCTAGGCTCCACTATTGAAAGGCTCCTGAAGCTACCACAGGATTCAATGGCAAAGACTTGAGTTGTTGCTTCCCAAAGAATTTATGACACTTAACATAATATCTGATCTTTTCACACACATCGGTGAATAGACTAGGCCAAAAATACCCAGCCTTGAGAATCTTATAGGTTGTATTTCTCTAGAAGTGATGTCCCCCACATAAACTGTCATGAAAATCAAACATAATCCTTTGGGCCTCTTGTGGGTCTAAACATCTCAAAAACACTCCCAAAGGATCTTTCCAATACAAGACTTGATCAATGAGACAATATTTAATTGATTTAAGCTTTAAATATCTTACCTTGTTCTTCTCCATACCTTCAGGAGGTTGCAACTTTTGTAGAAAAAATATAATGTCCTTGTACCAAGCACATCCTACCAATGGAGGGCTAACATGAGAGCCTTTATCAGACAACTCAGACTACTGATTTTCTGAGCAAGTGTTGATGAAATTAACAACCAAATATTTGTAATTAGATTAATCCAGCAACCTAGCTAAACCTTGGCCTTTAACCAATTTGGTGGGCTTTATTTCAAGATCAAATTCAAGGATTTTGGCAATCCACTTGCTCCTTCTTCCATCTATGTTAGGATGAATGAGAATATCCTTCACAGAAGTTGAAGGGACATATGCAATGACTCTTGAATGCAAAACATAGAACCTGAATGCCTTGAGGGATTTAACCAAAGCATATGCCTTCTTTTCCATGATGTTATATTTCATTTAAACATCTCTTAATGCTCTACTAAAAAAGGAAATGGGTTGCTCTAACCCTTCAACATTCTTCTGCAATAAAACAATTGCTACTGTGTCAAATGAAGCGAAGGAAAAAATCAGAAAATCCTTGGAGTAGTTAGGACTAATGAGCATAGGTGCTTTAGTCAAGGCCTTCTTTATTTGATCAAAATAATTATGAGATTCAACACTCCATTTGATTTCATTTCCTTTCCTCAACATCGCTGTAATATACTGTACCAATTCAACAAAATTAGAAACAAACCTTCTCATAAAATTAATTTTCCCCAAGAAATTCTGAACTTCTTTCTTGGATCTAGGGGGTGCAAAGGTTTGGATAGTTTCTACCCTGCTTGAATCAATCCTCACCCCTTTAGCCGACACAATGTGCCCCAACAATTTTCCCTCCATGGCAAACAATGACTTCTTGGGATTTAGGGAGAGACCAAACCTTCTGCATTTCAAGAAGACCCTTTTCAAATGATCATAATGTTCTTTATTAGATTGTGAGAACACTATTATTTCATCTAGATAGATGAATACAAATCTATTCCTTTCTCCAATAAAAGCTATGTCCATGGCTCACTAAAAGGTTTCCCCTGCGTTCATCAATCCGAAGGGCATCTTAGCATACATGAATGTACCCCAAGGAGTAGTGAATGATGTTTTCTCTCTGACTTTGGGTAAGACATAGATATGATTGTAGCTAGAAAATCCATCAATCATGGAGATCCTAGATGCACCAGTCACTCTCTGTAATATGTGCTCCATCTTTGGTAAGGGGTAATTATCCTTCTTAGATCTCATGTTCAAGTTCTAAAAATCCACACAAAGTCTAATTTATCCATTCTTCTTTCTCACTAGGACCAAGTTGGCCACCCACTCAGAACATCTCAAAGGAATGATAATCTTGGCATCCAAAAGCTTTTTAACCTCTTTCTCCATAATAGGAAGCAACATAGGATTTATTTGTCTCAATTTATGCTTAAATGGTTTGGCCTCTTCCTTCAATGGAATCTTATGTTCAATGATACTTGTTTCATATGTTTTGAGATCTTCATAAGTCCAGGAAAACACATCAACAAACTCTTTTAACAGTTTATCATATTCAACCTTTTGTTCCCTTGACAAGTTGCTTGACAACTTGAAATTTTTTGGATCCTTCTCCATACCAATATTTCACTCAGCTACATCAACACCATCAGTTGAACCCTTAACTTTCACTGCAACATCATTTCTGTCAAACAGTCTTTCCAAAGGAACTAATCCCTTTGGAATATGATTTTTAGGCAATTGAACAATATGATGATTAGCAATTTTTTTTAGGAAAACATCAACATGAGGATTTCTTTCAGAATCATGATCTTGATCAATATGTAATGCAAAAAACTCACCAATAGTCTCAAGGAATATTTTGATCTCAAGATCATCCTCAAACACTTTCCAATGCTTTACATTATCAGGTATAGAGGGTCTATATTTCACTTCTACATCATACTTGAGTTTCGGTGGCAAAGGGACTTTGAAATTACTCGCTGAAACAACGAACGAATCAACCATGGTATTCTCTTTTCTTGGAATAAATGAAATGTTGAAAGCTAAGAAGAAACTGTCAACTAGGTCCCACACTTCATTCATATAATTTATTAGCCTAGGTTTCTTGGCTTGATAAATATTTTTGACTTGATGGACAATTAATTCAACATCCCCAAACACTGATATGTTTTCAATCCTCATGTCTTTTGCAGCCCTCAAACCTAAAACAAGAGCTTTATACTCTACCACATTATTGGTAGCTTCAAATTCTAACTTGTAGGACAAATATATAGTCTCTTGAGTAGGTGAAAAAAAGACCACTCCAGCACCAACAACTTCCCTAGACAAGGCTCCATCAAAGAAAATATTCCAAACATAAGTGATTGGAGGAGAATATTCACAAAAAGTAAAGGATTGTTTTTTGATTTCAAGAGTAGGTTAAGGAGTATCAGTGAGCTGCAATAAACTGGATCCCAAATCAGTATCAAGTGAAAAAATAGGATGGTTGGTGGGATTTTCTTAGTCACTAATAATGTAGGCCAACTGAGCTTCCCTGTAAAGTCTTCTATTCTCCCCCCCAAACACATGAATAGTATCATATGTGAGGTCCATCTGCAAGGTTACCCCGAGTCTTTTTATCCAAGATCTTGACAAGAGCATGCCAAACTTCGGGGGAACATTGGCCACCACAATATCCATGACCACACTTTTCATGGGAAACTAAAACAAGGTCACAACCATATCTTTGATGACCCCAAGACACTTCACTTTCCTAGATTCAAAAGAATATAAGTCACGGTAAGTATTTGTGACTTTTAATCCAAGTTCATCCATGACAGTTTTGGGCATGAGATTATGAGATTCCCTTGAGTCCATCAAACAATTATGAAACACCTTATCATGTATGTTCAGTGATGTATAGAAGGGAGGGGATGAATAATCTCTATCTTCTATCAAAGGGCCTAAGACGACTGCTAGCTTTTCATCTCGAAGATTTACTGAATCAGTGGCATTTGAGGAGGGTTTGGGCTGCAACATTTTGGAAAGATATTTTTTAAATTCTGCATTTTTTATCAATTCCAAAAAAGGTACATGGATCCTAACCTTTTTATTTTCATGCTTGAAGCTAAAAGAGGAAGGAAGTTTTAAAATCTCCTTCACTTCTGGGACAAGGATTTTGACCACCGTTGGGGGGTTATGTGCCTTCTTATTTTTGCTGCTGTCTGCTACATCTTTAGCAAGCTTCTTCGCTCTGGTAGGCTGATCAGGAATGTCATAATTCCCTTCTTTATTTTTGTACCTGAGGTTATATTTATTGGGACTGCTATTGGTGTTATCCCCCTTAATCAACTCATTTAGTTGGCTGTCCATGAGGGATTCCTCGTATGCAGATTGGGTTAAATGGGGAAATGAGGAGGAGTCTCCAAAACAATGGATTTCATGATCAACCTATTCTTCCTCTGCTTCTTCATCAGTAACAAGGTTATTTTGGAGAGGGGCTTGGATTCGCTTATCATCCCTATCTCCATTTCTTTGATCTCTTTGGATAATCTGAGGGGTGTTATTTGGTCTTCTAAAGTTACCCCTATTTTTAACATTAGGGGGATTCCTATAGATCTTCTTTCCTTCCAGTTTCAACATTTCCGCCTCAGCAGAAAGTGACTTTACCATCTTGGTCAATTCGTCTATTTGAGGGTGGGCAGCTGAGGAACCAGAGGTTGAAGCTTTAGATCTCCCCTTTCCTCTGTCTCTATCAATCTTACTCCTAATTTTTTCAATTGCTAATACATTGGACTCCACTTCTAGGGCCACATCTTGCATATGAGCCAAGGAAGTAGCTCTTCTTTCTCTTAACATGAGGCAAAAATCAGGGTCAAAAGCACTAGCATAAGTAATTTTGGTAGAGGTTTATGTAGGTTTAATCTCATCAGGAATCTTATTATACATTTTATTAAACCTTTTTGAAAAGTCAGAAATAGATTCCCCTTCTCCTTTCTTAAGTGATCCAAACTCTGTAATATGGTAAAGGAAGTCTTTTTTATCCCCCCAATTTCTTAAGAATGCGTCATCTAGGGATTCAATCCCATCAACAGATCCAGGATCCAAGGCCCTAAACCATTTCCTAGCCTCTCCATCAAGGCTATGAACAAATATTCTCATCCATACATCCTCATTCACAATGACATAATTATATGCATAACTATAAACGGTTTCAAGGTGCTCCTCTACAGTCATGTCTCCCTCACCCGTGAACTTAGGCAACTACTTAAGGTAGCCACCAGCTGGGAGAGAATTCAGAGGCTGAGGTAGCACAAGAGGGGTGTTTCTATCAGCCACTATGGCATCCATTCTGTTCCTAGGGGGATTAGCACTTGCCATTGGCACGTGAACTGGAGGGGAACTGAGAGGAGATGGAGTTTGATCTGGGGAGAATGGGACTGTGTTTCTGGGAGAAATGGGGAATAGACGAGGATTTGGAGAAGAGGCTATAGGGATCGAGGGAACAAAGGTTTTCCCTTCTATAAATGAAACAACTCTAATAGGGGGAGGAGTGGCAAAGCCCGTAGTGGGAAAATCTTCCAAGGTCCCGGGTTTAAACCATAGTACAACTTCAGAGGAGTCGAAGATTTCTCATTCCAAACCAAGGTTCGAAGGGGAGAAATCAGTAAGAAAACTCCCAAAATTTAAAATTATGGAAACTCCAACAGATGGTACAACAGGAGAATGAGGAGCAGATATTGGAGTTTATAAAGAAGGATTATGAAAATTACCAAAAATACCTGGTATATCAATTGAAGTACCTTCATGAGGGGTCTTTCTTTTTCTGATAATTTTCTCTAGGTCAGCTTCAGGTGTTTCTAGAGGAAACTGTGGAGTAGATATCACATGTCTGCCTTTCAGATCCACAACTGAAACAATGGAGTCACCAGGTGCAAGTTGAAATCTTTGATGTATTGAATTCTGATGCACCTTCAGAATCAATAAGCTTTGTTGTTCAATCCTAGGGAAATGTCTTCAATTCATTCCTCGACAACGACGCCAAGAATGCTAGCACTAGAAGTCACCCTCTGATTACATAGAAGGTAAGCCCAATACCCATCAAGTTATATGAAACTATGAATGAGTTTAGAGAGGTTAAATGGATAAGACTAAAGACAATATTGCTTTAACTCAAAAAACCAGACTGGCATGCATAAGAAATTGAGTTCTTGATCAAATTCAGTTAGTAAGTGGGAGTAAAGGTGAACAAAAGGAAGACTTTGATGAGGAAAGTGTAGAGGTATGCTATGGACATCAGGTCTTCAAGCAACCTAAGGAGGAAAAACTTCAAACATAATATCCTCTTAGATTCAAAGTTTCAGGAAACTGAAGAACACCATAACAACACTGTAATCAAACATCCATCACACTACAACTATAACAATCCATTTGAATCCTTCAATCATGGACACTTTAGTATCAGAGGCAAATAAGATGAAGAAGAAAGATGAATTATATTAAACAAGAAGTCTCAAATCCTATACATAACCAGAGAACCAGTGTGCTTTATCAAAACATTACAATGCAGGAGCCTTGCTCAACCATCCGACCTTTACAAAATCTCAAAAATACATACTTATACTTATACTGACTACAACCACTTGAGGATTGATCGAGTCATGCATTCAAGGCTTGATTTTTACATCTTCTTTGCAGACTGTGCATGCAGTATTCTGTGAGACGTGAGCTCTTTCGTTTGGACCTTCTCTATTAGACTGCGCATGAAGTTCTTTGTCGGACGCGAGCTCAGATCTTCCAATCCTTTATAGATTTTCATTTATGGGGGGAGATGATGTCTCAACCACCTCCTTCTCTTTCATTAACCACCTTCATCGGGCTAAGAGTGGGYAGAGTCAACTCARCWCCTTGAAAACATGTTGATCGCACTATGATCTTCACCACCTGTGTTTGCTGGACCTTTGTAGAGCGAATTGGTGGGAAAACRTGGAGGAGGACAATGGTGAGTGGGCRAGGTGCTTGGCACAAACTCGTAGTCTATAACGAGTGAGCAATGACCATGTGRAAGGACRCGTCTCGAGAGTGATGACCGAGACTGCATGAGCACAAGTACTCAGGGGATGAGGTGCAAAGGTTCAAGGGCGATGTGTCAAGGAGAGAGGATGTTGCGGTAGAGCATAGTGGTAGGTCGAGGTGTACACGACAACAAMATAGGTGACATGGAGTGTGAGTGGAGGACAGATGTCGAGAGATGAGAGGGGGAGAAATGACATTGGGRAGGGATAGGTGTGTGGTCGGGTGAGTGGAGGATAGGTGTTAGCGRGAGTGCGGGTGGTATGGGAAGGCRGTCTAGCGGTTATCTCAGAGGGGGGGGGAGGAGGCGGTAAGTGGTAAAGCACGGGGAGGAAGGGGGAGGCTGTCTGAGTTGCTGTGGAGGCGATAGGATAGATGGGGGCCTGCACCAGAAAACCACCAACTCGGACCCCCCCGTTAAAGGTAGAAAGGTTGGGGGGGGGGGCTGATATTGGATGTGAACCGTAGACTTGAGCACGCCATGCTCAGCCTCTGAGATCTACGTGCTACTTAGCACAACACGCCAAGGCCATAAAATCACCAAAAAGTCAGGATACAAATATAAAGTGGGTCACGTTAAGACCCTTTTCCTTCATTTTTCACCGAGGGGTTATTTCCTAATGGAAACACACCCTTCTATAAAAAATATGTGCTAACAGATCCTACCAATAACATCAAAATATTTTTACAAGATTCTTTCCATGCTAATCTAGTACTTTATTCTCATCAGGAATATTTTCCATCTGTGAATTATTTCGAACAATCCCATGTTAGTAATTTCACTTATTATGATAGGATTGCATACTGGTGGGAGTATTCATATCTTGAAAAGTTTCCAGGGAATGGTAAGATTGTATTCACCTTATTTAGAGATCAAGGAGGTAACTTTGACACACTCCTCTTATATCCTTCAGATGGAGAAAATATGGAATGAAATGAGAAATGTTGGGAGGATGGGGCACTTCAGTCTAGGCCGATGGTTATGTTAGGTCCCCATAACTATAACAAGCTTCCCAATATCAGTTACATTTTCCCATGTTTTTGTGACCCATATAATGACAAAATTGTAGAATGGCTGGAGGATTCATACGGAAAGAATGTTCAAGGGAATGGTGATTTATTTTTTTCTAAATGATGATTATAAAGGTAAGTATGATGTATTTTTGTAATATTTCAATACACTTCCATTCTTGTTTCTGATATTCGATTTTTTTTTCATTGCATGATTAGAGTTACTCCGATGGTTGAACTGGAAATATGACTACACTTAGTATTTTGATTTGTTAAGAAATCTAGAGTAGGTTAGGAGTAGGTTCCCTTTTGTTTTTTTTTCACACTTTCTTTTTGAATAATGTATTTATGTAAACAAGTGGATGCACGAGGAGAATCATCATCGAAATACTATCAGGGGAGTCCACTTTAATCCTTTTCCCTATTCTTTTCATTAAATATTTCTTTTCTAATATATGTACTATCATCACGAAATATTTTCAAACAATATGATGCATGAGAATTTTAAAAAGGGAGAGTAAAGAGATATGAGAAGCTAAACTTTAAGTTCATAATAATTCTACCCTGATGTGATACTCCACAAACATGGTCTACCACTACACATGACTGCAACCATCTTGATTTAAATATTTTTCTATTTTATTTTAGTCTCGTTTATATTTAATAATAATGCTTGGTCAAAGTAACATCTCACACATCACTATCTTAAGAAAAGAACCTGCCCACACATGAGACTTTATATGATTTAGTTCTTCATTTTTTTACAGTGGGATGCTAGTAGATCCAAAAGCTCAGGTTTCTCTTTGGCCAAAATTGTTTTTTGAAAGTGTGCTTTTTCTATTTTGATTTTTTTTTGTTTTGATGTACTTCTGATTTTGAATCCCATTATTAAAATCTGATTTGGTTTGTTGTGCATTTTTTGTTTTCTTTGATTGCTTTGATTGGATTTTCTTCTTGTCTATATTTTTGAATCAATATATTTATGATCAAAGAGTGATTGTCGAAGGAAGTATTCATTGCAAGACTTATGTTTTTTAAAAGAAATTTGAAACAATTCGAACAGTTTCTGATGTTAAGGTTCAACTCATATAATTGATTTATAAATCAATTGATTACTATGGAATCCAAACATCAAATGATATTTGTCATAGTATTGCACTTGAAACATGTTGAGAGCTTTAGGAATTATGATTATCTTTAGAATTTTTACATCATCCTTGTTCTTAAAAGATCACTTTTAAGTGCTTCCCCATTCTCTAGATGATTTCTTAACTAAAATCTAAAATCTCTAAAAACCATGATAAAACTTTCCACTCTCGAAAGTAAATAAATAATGTGATCAACATTACACCTGTCCTATAATTAATATCCAATATCACCCCGCTCTCTTTGTCATTTACAAAATATCTAAATTATATCATTATAAATGACATAAGAGGGTTGAAAAACACTTAAGTGTGGGAAGTGTGTGTAAACCCACCGGGGTACTGAATAGGCCTGCTAGCAGTGAAGCAATGTCAAGTTTAAGAGATAGAAGGTATGTGCTTAGAATTCAAATTTCTACGAGAGTATATATCATGAATAGAAAACTATTGGATCAAATTAAATTACTTGCGTGGGTTAAATGACATCCTTTTCGAGGCTTTCAATGCCTGCTAGAAGCAATGGCTCCATCAATGATATTGAAGTCATTTTTATAAACATCATTACCCTTTGATCAAAACACACCTTCAGGTCATAATCCTATGTAAAATCATTCCTTTTCTTATTTTCTTATTATAATCGTGGTAATATTCTATAAATATGAGTTAATCTTAATCTTGTGTACTCTTAAAGTGGATTTGTTTCAAAGCAACTTAAAATTATATACAAGTCTTGATGAAAGTTTGACAGTTTAGAGATAAATGCTTCGCCCAGTGAGTCGCCAATGTTGGTAGCTCGACTACCATCTTGTTTTGTGTCTCATTGACTTTGAAATTCAAAACCGTTTCTTAAACTTGCTCTCCAGTAGATTTATTTGCATCAGATTGACTGGGTCTCTTTTGTGAAGGCGTGGTTATTGAATTTGGATTTTATTATTACAAGAACATGATCATATGATTTGTTGATTGATTTCTCTTTTCAATACTGCAAAGCATGAAATTGAGACCTTTATCTCGTGCAAAAATTCAACCGAAACCTTGTAAAATTTTCCCTTTGTATTAGTTTGTAACTCTTGTTTGTCTGCTCCAGTTATTCTATGTCTATATAGAAGACTTGTGAAATTCATTTAGAATTAAGGGACCATGAATTATATTTCTAGACTAAGTATGGTACCTCCCCCTAGGAACTTAGCTCAATCTTAAAAAGGGTATGGGTTTTTCATTTAAAATAATCTATGGATTAATGTATTCCTTGAAATCTTGTTTAATATGTTTAAAAACTGAATCGTAAATAAGGTTTAAACCTCACCTCTCTTAACCCTTTCGATATGACCCTTCAACACTTACATATGTCGTATCACAATTTAATGTTTCATGGCAAGTTGCGATGGTTACATGGGTTTCATGGTGTTCAATCTCCTTGTCCTCTGCCTTACAAGAAAATAATCATTTCTTGGTGTGGGAGATAATGGGAGAATTCTCCCAGACCTTAGAATTTATGCTTGGCATTAGGTACATTCGCCCAACCCCATTCGCTATATATTGGTTTGGTCTACTCATGTCACAACATTTTTCCCTTCATGAAGAATGTTGCTTTTCCTCCTAGTTTACCTTTGAAACTATGGCTCTTGTAGTAAGGCATAGCCGAATGGCCCTCAGGATTTACTTTCTCGCAAGATCACAACAGATTTCAAACCCATGCCATAATTGAGACATGATTTTGCGGGATGGATTCTCGGAAAATGGTGAAGCTTTAGATGAAACCATTAGAAAGACATTTATGAAATGGGCTCATTGACTGTCCATGTGATTAGTTTCTTCATAAACAAAACCATTTCAGAGATACGTCCTATTTTTTAAAGAATAGCTTCTCATAAATCCTGTTTCGGTTGAGGTAAGGGGTTCTTTCAATTTTTCAGAGATTCAAACAAGTTCTCAGGTGTCTAGGTTTATAGAGTAGACATATCCTCCCTCTCCTCATATCAATCAATTAATTCATCCCCATGTTCCTTTGTTTTACCTGAAGCGAGGCTAAGGGAAAATTTATGTAAGCCTTTGCAATCCTGTGAGGGTTTCTCTGGTACACAGGCTGATTTAAAAGCTAAAGAAATTCTTTTAGAAAAGGAAAAACATCACCCAATTCCAGGATTAGGACCTGATCATTGTCATGAATGTTTGGCTTGGGTGCAAAAATACTACTCTGATGTCCCTTACCTACAATGCGGTTAAATCAGGTCACAAGGAAAAACAAAGAGTTAGAAGAAGGAAATAATAAATTAAAACTGGAATCCCAGAAGCCCAGAGCTTGAATAGTTAAAAGGACAAAGAAATATGGAGAAGTGATTCTTAAACATTCAACTAATGTCAATCTCATTACAGGATCACAAGTACACAATCCATCACTTTCGAATGCTTAATTTTGGGTAATTAAATTCCATTTTCTGTTGTGATTGAATAAGTTTTAAAATAACACGATTTGTTTGTGATTGAATAAGTTTTAAAATAGCATGATTTGTTTGAGGGTTACATGGGTTTCATGGTGTTCAATCTCCCTTTCCTCTGGCTTACAAGTCACCTATGAATTGTTGAAATTTCTTGAATTTCTTCAGGTAATATCATAGTTTTATTTTTTCCTATTCTGTAAAGTTCTTGCCATAGATTTATGCTTGGAAAATAGGTTAATGGAGCATATCTTACACAGGAATACAAAAATCACAGTTCTTTTTTGGTTGTTGATCAACAACATGTTAGTTATCTTTTATTGGTTAATTTATTTTTTAATGAATAATGATTAAAAACTTAAACTTAAAATGATTTGGTCATTTTATTTATATCAACATAAATCATATTCATTCCTTTTGTTGTTAGTGTGTTTAATTAGTTTTAGAATAGGTTTTCTTATCCTCATGTGTTACTTAAACTCTGTTCCAGTAGTACAATTTTTCAGTTTCACAAGGCTTTACACAAACCTTGTATATGTACATAAATATTGTATATTATATAAATAAGATTGTGTGGTATTTATATATTAAAGATAGATATAGTAGAAAATGTACATAGTGGTTTTGTATAGATAGATAGTCATTTTGATTTCTTATTTTACCTTAGTGTTTTCACTGGCTAACGGAGCCGTAAAAAGATGTAAAATCCGAATAATAATTCTTCTTCCCCTTCCATAATTATCATGTCTCAATCATGCTTTGGGTGAGAATTCTTCCCTTTAGGGAAGATGAAAATTCCAATGCACTAGACTATATCGATAACCTTTTACTGGTAACCTGAAGAGGACCCTGGTATGACAATTTTGCACCAACAAAATAGTTTCATTGTCGAGACCTTGGTTTTAAAAGGGAACCTGTAAGTATGATGCTTCCTTGGAACCACATATAGGATGTTCGACAGTGGTGGGAATGCAAGTGCGATGCATTCATATGGAAGGAAGTGGAGCTACAAAATTTGAAATGGAACACCATCAGGGATTTTGTCTTCTAACCAGAAATATCGAGTGGCTAGTATGAGATCTTTTAGGTAGAATTCCTAGAAAATCTGTTCCATTGGGTAGATCAGATACAGGAAGTGTCATATTTTAAAGAACGTGTCAGGGAAATATGTACTTGGGATATAGAAAGGCTAGCAGGGATTCATCAACTAGATCACCAGATTACTTGAGTAGTTGATTTCTAGATTAACAAGTCTTTGGAAGGATATATCATTGAGTTTGCAACGAAGAGTCACCAATATTTTTCATGAGCATAAAAAATATTCAAGAAAGGGGCACGTGGAATAATGTTGAGGGAAATTCCCCTATGGATCAAAGTATTCTTGGTGGAAGAGGGAATGTTAATTGTTCCCTCGTGTGTGATGGAAGCCTAAATGTATGCGCTCGGGGTGGGGTGATGTTTGGTTAGGTTCTTGACCTAAGAAGGAGAATGATTTATTTGAAAAATGGGGGGTCAACAAGAGGAAAGAACAAGAAGTGAGCGAGCCTTGAGGAGAGCTACCATAGTTTAGAAATGGTAGCGGGGAAAGGTAAAGAAAGCAACGAAGTAGTCTAAGGTGTTGTGGAAAGAAATCAGACTAGGAAAAATAGGTGAAAGAAAGAAAAAAGAGTTGCAGAAGTTGCAAAGACAAGAAAGACTGGTCATTGTAAGATTGTAGGAAAGAGAAGCGCGAAGAGAAAGAATCCCCCAGGTGGGTAGACAAGAAGAGGAGTGCGTAGAAGCAAGGAAGATGAAGAAGGTATCTATCTTACGAAAGACAAAGAATATTCTTCCCTGATACTAGGAGGAGTCGGGAATGGGGATGAACAAGTTGCTCTAGAGAAAGAAAGTGAGACCCCCCATATCAAAGACACCCACCCAAAATCCAGTGTAAGCAACCCTGATTTTCCCATCCCCTAGTCACCTTATATACCCTTGGTAAGCTTCGTACTGCATATTCATGCAATTTATATTTCGTCAAATTCAGTCAATTTGTCAAAACCCAAAATTGTGAAAATGGGAGGATATTAGGGTCTCCTGGAAAATCGCAACCAGGGACATTAGGATTCATTTTGTTAGGAAAAGTAACACCAACAATGACTGGTAACACCAGAGGTTCTATTGCCCGATACCCATAATTCTAGGGTAAAGGAGATGAGGACGTAGAACAACACCGGTTTCTTTGCAAGGCCATTTGGAGGTCCAGAGGGACTCTCGATGTGAACAAGTTAGTAGAATTCCAGACTACTTTGATGGGTCGTGCCCTCAAGTGGTACATGTAGGATATTGAGCCTGGGTTGTAAGGACAAGACTTTACCCTTGATCAGGTGCATCAAAAATTCATCACTGAATTCAATCTACATCAGTTAGAGTAGCAAGCTCTCTCTGAGTTGCGAGAGATTCAACAGAGAGAGGGTGATTTTGCATGGGAATATAGTAAGAAGTTTAAGGATGCTATTGGGATATTAGCGCATCCAATTCATGAGGACCATCAAATGGAATGGTACATTCAAGGGATGATACCCTTGACACGAATCCCCTTGACGCAACATAGGATAGCCACCTTGAAAGATGGTTTGGAACAATTAATGAAGATTGAATCCATGGAAGGATACCTAGGGAGCCTAAGGGTAACCAGATCTCTGGTAGATCCAAACCTTTTGTAACTCTAGGGACAAATATCGACACTCATAGAGAAGATCCAAGAATTAAAGCTACCTAGACCAGGACGACATCAAGTTTGGTGTACATGATGCTATATAGAGGGGCATCTGGAAAATGAGTGTCCACGGATAATGGGAATGGGACTTCCTCATAACCTAATGGGCCTTCCTCCTACTAGACCATCGAGAGGAGTTGCACAGGTATCTGCAGCTCCACCATTCCATGCACTGATTCAATATCATGATTTTCCAAGCAACCAACCAACCCAGACAATCAAGTACTGTGAAATATGCCAGACTCATGGGCATGCACCAAGGCACTACCCCATCTTGTAGAAATATACGCATGTGCCTAATACAATACATTTTGAATTATGTGGGTCTACAACAGATGCTACAAACCAATTTAGAGCTTTAGATGTTCTTTCCGCTAGACTGGATCAGATTGCATTCAGGGTAAAAGAAACACCCCAAGGACTTGGAAGAGGCCAGGGGAGTGAGGGTGGAGGTGGATTTAGAGGAGGGAGGAATGGAGGAAGAGGAATAAGCCAATGTTACAACTGCAATGAACAAGGACATATGGCCAGAGATTGTCCTCACCCGAGATGACCATGGTGTTCACACTACAAAACTAATGTTCATGCAACTGAATATTTTCAAGATCTGATCACGAAGTGGGAGGACTGGGTTCATCAAAGAGGATCTAAATTCATAGGCTCTAAACTTAGGAGGGAATTCAAGGGGAAGATACCCAAAGTCGACATCATCACTCACAGAGGAGAAAAAACTAGGGCAAATGCAGACGATCAACCCAAGATTCAGAAAGTAGCCCCCAAGGATGAAAAGTATGATCCTTTTAAACAAAAAGTAATTTTCAAAGATGAAATACAAATATTTAACAGTGTATCTGCTCCAGAAATGAGGAAAAATCCTATGAAATTCACCCTTCAACCCAATATTTCTCAAGCCCCTGCCTCACCACCTACACCCAGGAATCCTGTAAACTCGAGAACACACCTTGAGCAGTCCCAAAATGTAATTAACCTTTGGTTTCAATTATTGCATGAGATCTTGGGAGATGAATGACTTACTGAGAAGTTGTGGAATACCTTGTACCTAGTCTTGGGATATGAGGGAACTCCAAAAACCATTGTAATCGATGACCTTCTCGAGAAGAATACACAGAGGGTACCAACAAGGAAGGTGCGAAGTGGAAAATAATTTAGGTTGGAAGCCCAATTAAATGATTTTGAGATTAAATATATCATTCTGGACTAGGGATCAGATGCCAATATTTTACCCAAAAAGACTTGGGAGGATCTAGGGAAACCTCAGTTAGTGTATTCCCCCATCCAGCTGAGAATGTAAAACCAATACTATATTTTTCCAGTAGGAAGTTTGGAAGATGTGGAGGTAGATGTTGCCAGAGTTAAAACAATAACTTATTTCAAAGTGATTGAAATTATGGGAGACAAAGAACCCTACCCTGTGTTATTAGGAATTGACTGGGCCTATGAAAACTATGCTATCATTGACTTAAAGAGGGACACCATGAAGTTTGAGGTGGATGGAATAAAGGTAGTCCATCCCTTATATCCATAATTGGGACCTAGATATACTAAGCTAGTGGATAATTACATGGAGTCTAAAGTTCTTGAGCATTTATAAACCATAAGAACAAGGATGCAACCATATTATATTAACCCCACTATAGATGGATCTGTAAGTTGGAGGAGTATACAATCAGCTGATGTGGACTCAGAAATGGATATTGATAGCTGGAAGCAAGGTTCATATGAAATATTCTCAATACATTGCCTAACTATCAGGGAAATGAGATGGGTTGGAACTGAGATAATGAATCACCCAACATATTATGGTACTTCATATTTGGATAACTTTCTCACCGACATAGACAGAAAGATTGCACCAGATCAAAGTATATCAATTTTTGATATAGCTTCGAAGGATACCCCGACTAGATGGTGGACCACTCAAGGGGCCTTAATTCTGGATTAGGAGGATGCAAAGAGAGATATTCGATGCAGATTCCTCAGTAGCAATCAATTGTTAGAAGAGGCGAACATGGATTTTCAAGGTACACAATTGTTTGATTTTCAGTCTGACGCCAGAATGCATGTTGAGCACTACTTAAAGCAATGAAAAGTTGCAGAGGTACCCTCTTGACTATGGGTTCAACTATTTTTCTACTCATTAGGTGTGATTCCAAAATCTTGGTACACACATGAAGAGACCAAAAGACAAACAAGTTATTGGCAAACATTAAAAGACAAATATTGTAGAGATTTCTTCTTCATTGGTAGGTCCCCTGAGCTTCACTTAGTCCTTCAAAGAATTCAAGAGATGTTATTTAATGACGTTTGTAAGCATAGATCAAGCCCAATAATATGTTTTGATAATGTCCATTTGCTTCAGTCCAATCGATGTCACAACCCTATAAAATTACCTTTATCTTGTTGTAAAATTGATAAAGGCCTGGAAGAATCTAATGAAGTAGAAGAACTTAGAAACCTAGATATCAAAGCAACTATAGGTACTAGGGAAATCCATGACACTGTACCCAGTCATACCTGTAGCACCTATAACCATCCTATAAAGTTGTGGAAAGTAAATATAGGGAGTGAAGAGCATCCTAAGATAGCTTCTATAGGATATTACTGGGATGAGCAAGCCATGAATGAAGTCTAGAGTTTGTTGCGGGAATATGAGGAATTATTCCAGAAAACCTTCTCATAAATGAAAGGAATAAAAGGATCCATGGGGGAGATGAAGATAGATCTAAAACCCGACTCAAAACTCATGAAGCACAAACCATGTTGTCTCAATCCCAAGGTAAAAGAGAAGGTCAAGAAGGAAGTGGACAAAATGCTTGCGATAGGAATGATATTTCTGGTCAAAGAAGCATAATGGGTTAGTTCCATAGTAATACATAACAAGAAGGATACATAATACATTCAGGTCTATGTTGACTATACTAGTATGAATGTTTCATGTGTTCACAATCTGTTTTTGACACCCTTCAATGATGAGGTGTTAGATCAAGCTGTGGGGAAACAAGCATATTCATTTACAGATGGATTCTCAAGGTATCACCAAGTCAAAATTTCAGAAGAACACAAGAAGAAGAGCACATTCATAACTGAGTGGGCATCATTCTCATACAATGTGATGCCTTTTGGATTAAAGAATTCCCCTACAGTCTTCTCCAAGATTTTTATTGCAACATTTCGTGACTTCATACACAAGTTCCTAGAAGTCTACATGGACGACTGGACTATATATAGTTTGTTGAAGGATCATGTAAGGCTACTACGATTGATGTTTGATAAATGTCAAGAATTACATATATCTCTTACTTTGAGGAAGTGTATTTTCTACTTACCGCACGACAACCTGCTAGGCCACATTGTTTTTCGTTAGGGAGTCCTGGTGGACCCATCTAAAGTTGCAGTTATCATGAACATACCACCACCCACAAGTGATAAACAATTGCACTCGATGCTTGGACATATAATATGCTATCATAGGCTCATCAAAAGATATGCAAGTATCATCGCACCACTAGAGAAAATACTAAAGAAGTCAGAAGCATTTCAGTGGACAATTGAATGTGACAAGGCATTTGATATCCTCAAGAAAAAACTCAATACTACACCCATTCTTATATACCCCAACTGGGAGATTGAATTCCATGTACATGTGGACGCATTAGGTATCACCCTAGGAGCCATTTTAGTGCAACTAGGAGAAGGGAATATGGACCACCCTATCTACTTTTCTAGCAGAAAAATTTCTCAAGCCGAACGCAACTACACAACAACCAAAAGGGAAGGTTTAGCTATGATTTATGCATTGCAAAAATTTAAACACTATTTATTAGGCTCTCACTTTAAGTTTTTTACTGACCATTTTACATTGAAGTACCTAGTTAATAAGTCATTCCTTGAAGGAAGCATTTGCATGTGGCTCTTACTCTTTCAAGAGTTTTCCTTTGAGGTAATTGTAAAGCTTGGAAGATGTAATGTAGGTATGGATAACCTATCAAGACTGGAATCAGGGGAAAGTGGAGGAGCAGTGGATGATGAGCTCCCCGATGTGAACCTGTTCTAGATTGAAGCCATCTCAAAATATCTTGAAGACATTGTTGCCTTCCTCAACTCAGGGACCTACCTAGAAAATTATTCCGCAACCCAGAAATGACACCCAGTGGTATGAGCAGAAGACTACCAACTGATTACGGGCCAACTCTATAATATGGGACTAGATAGAATTCTTAGAAGGTGTTCCCTAACCCATGAAAGGCAAGATATCATGTGGCAATGCCATAGTGGTGTTGTAGGAGGACATGTTCAAGGGAAATCTATAGCATAAAAGTCCTTTAAGTTGTTTTGTGGTGGCCAATTCTATTCAAAGATGCTAAAGCTTATGATAGATCTTGCGACATTTTCCAATGAGTACAGAAGCCATCACCTAGAGATGAATTACCTCTTCAGCCGGTTAGAGCATTGCAAGCCTTTGAGAAGTGGGTTGTTGACTTTATTGGACCAATTAATCCACCCGCCAAGCATTCAAAGGCCATATATATCATCACCACAATATACCGTCTCACGCAGTGGGTTGAAGCAGAGGAAATTCATGACTATTCAACATATACAACTGCTAGATTCATATTTGAGAACAACATTGCCTGAATTGGATGTCTTAGGAGCTTGACCAATGATAAAGGTAGTCACTTCATCAACAACACAATAACAACATTGATGACATAATTTCTCATCCAGCACCATAAGAGAAGTCCTTCTCATCCAAAATCTAATGGAACAATGGAGGCACTCAATAAGATTTTGGAAAGTGGACTGACAAAGGTGTGTTGTACAAATAGGGAGGAGTGGGATGATAGAGTTCCAATAGTATTATGGGCTTATAGGATGAATACAAAGAAGCTGCACAAGTATACCTCATTTCAGTTGGTCTACAGTAAGGAATTTGTTGTACCTGCATAATTTAACACCCCTAGTCTCTATATAGCACATGCTAGACATATGAAAGATGATGAATCAGTTCTGCAAAGGATTTAAAACTTGCATGAACTTGAGGAAGCGATATTCTTAGTTGATTTTCATCAGTCAGTGGAAAAATCTAGGCAACAAGCTTGGCATGATAGACACATTAAGTCCAAGAGGTTTTCTAAAGGGGATAAAGTACTCCTCTATGAAAACCGTTATTATAAACATCCAAGCAAGTTGCGCATATATTGGTTAGGTCCATTCCTAGTTGCTGAAATTCGATAGTATGGTGTGGTCAAGCTAGCACAACTAGATCGTATCCTTCGACCAGGGTGGGCGAATGGCACATGTTTGAAGCCCTATATTTCCCACACTTAACGAGAGAGACAATTGCTCCAATTCAAGGGAGATTTTACAGTAGTTAGACTTTGTTTTTCTGTTTATTTTTTTTTATTTTTTATGTAATCACGTCGGAGTGTGCTTAGTGGCACCATGACATATATTTCTTAGTTCAATTGTTGAGTATTTTCAGACATGCTTACTCAATAACGCGTTTTTAGATGAGTCATAGATCCACTCAATCATACACATAAATCCATTGACGATTCATTGGGGTCAGGGGGGGGATCAAATCTAAAATTTATTAATGGATAAGAGTTAATTACATCACGTCCAGTTGTAACCCTTAGGTTAACTGTCAAAAAATGTTAGAATATCCCGTCAAGTATTAAAAGTCCATGTACACATAGATTCTGTCAATATTCTCGCCAAAATTGTCAACCGTTAAAGTCGTTATTCCCTCACGTTGGCCATGTGTTGGTCAGGCTACCCATTAAAGTCAGTATCCGCTCATATATTTTACCCCATTATTAGTGCCATCAGACGTCCATGCCATAGATTGCATTGCTATCTTAATTACTTGCTCATTTATGACCAATTACTAGTTTATCCCATTACCTCATCTATCGTATCTTGCAATATTATTGATAGCAACACACTGTTAACCTAGATTCCCTCTATCCTTGAGTTTCCACACCCTGGTACATTATGAGAAGCCTCTTGCTCCCCAGTTGCCTCCATGGCCCCAATTTAGTTTTGTTACTAGTGCTCCATATCTAAAATTCTAAGAATGGTGAGAATATGAATCTCGGTCTCGAAAGAAGCAGTCCCAGATGAGCCTTAGGATCCCAAAATCAAGGTGATGGGTGATGTCAAATGGAAGTCTGAGCAAATGAAACTCCTCGACCTCAATCTCACGGATACATCATCTTGATCTCACAGATACGTTTTTATTCCCACAAATGAACATCGATGTGTTTTGGGAGATGGGTTCTGAGCTGACATGGGAGGTGTAGGTAATCCCAAAGCCCTACTTTGTTAACATGTTCAACTCTACTATCATGAACCTTCAAGATCTATGAGTGTTCGGGACCACTAATCAAGTTGCACGATGCACAAAGTTCCTGATTAGTATAGTGCATGATAGGAGTTTATGGATTGATAGAAGATATCCCATCCACGCAGAGGATATCCATCATCTCACAAGACTATCAGTGGAAGGACAAGATGTCTCTAAAGGATTTCAAGGGCTGAGTAAGCACGGTAAAAAGAAGGGTGAAATTAGTTTGTATCAACGATTCCATACCCAACATGGGGATCATACAATGAAAATTGACCTAATTATCCTAGAAATGGTGAGAACAACCTGATATGTAATTTCCAGCAAGGTCATGCACTCATAATACAATGGAAAATGCACGTTGGATGCCCTGTTGGTGGCATATTTCTACGCAAATGGTGCAGTATTTAACTGGTGTAGTTACCTGTTGGAGGAATTCCTCATTTCTTGTGAGGAGGTTTAGGAGAAGGGAGGAAACTTCACATACAAATATCTTCTTCTATCCTTCACAATGCTGAAGTGGAAGCCACCCACATGCATACAACTATCACTTGCATACAAAGGGAGCCTCACAAAGATGTTTGAACCTTGGCATGCAAGGTCAGTCTCTCAGAATATGGAATTCAATAATGTTTTGTTCCTGAAGTGGTACAGTCCATTGATCGACGCCACCCAAAGGATGAAAATACAACATGAATTGTTGAACCTAAAAACAAGAAACATCCCATTTTCCTTGAATCATCACCATACTTTTTTCTGGCCATGGCATGCAAAGCCCTTCGATTTTGTTAAGAACCAAATACCAATATAGCATAGAAAAACCTCAGAAAAAATACTCAACGCCTTAAAAAAGAGATAATTTCAGATAATAAGCCTCTTCGAGGGGGCAACCTCCTTTTACCCCACTTAAATGTTCAAGTACAAGATGATT
>JZKD02S1896929.1:265175-323946 GCA_000966675.3 Picea glauca | reverse complement strand
CTTGAATATATTGTGATCTCCATGTGTTGATGAATCTTGTATGCACTTAATAACTCAATAAATTAGTAGTAGTTAGTGATTCCAAGAAAGAATTTGGCTTGGGATCATTACAAGTACGGACAAGGTTCATAAAGGAGTTCAAACTACCCCAGTCAGAACAATAGGCTCTATCTAAGCTGTGTGAGATCCAATAGCTAGAAGGTGAATCAACCTTGGAATATAGCTAGAAGTTTAAGGATGCCATAGGGAGGTTGGCACATCCAATCCATGAAGAACATCAAAAGGAGTGGTACATTTAGGGGTTGTTGCCTCTGACTCATATTCCACTAACGCAACAACGAATAGCCATGTTAATAGATGCCTTGGAACAATCGATGAAGATTGAAGCCATGGGGGGATACCCTGGGAGCCTGAGAGTGACTAGACCCCCAACAGATGTGAATCTGGTGCAACTACAAGGGAAGATATTGACACTTACAAAAAGGATTCAAGAGATGACAATACCCATACCAGGATGACCACAGATTTGGTGCACTAGATTTTATACAGAAGGTCATCTAGCGAACAAATGTCTGCGAATAAGGGGAATGGGAATTCCTCAGAATCCGATGGTACCCCCACCAAGACCCACAGGAGGAGTTGTGAAAGTGTCGACAAACTTACTATTCTATAACCCCACTCCGTATCATGCTTTTCCAGGAGGCCAAGAAACACCAACAACTGAGTATTGTGAAATCTGCCGAATCCATGGGCATGGGCCAAGACAGTGCCCCATTATGCAGAAATATTCGACAGTACCAAATAAAATACATTGTGAGTTCTATGTGTCTACGACACACACTACCAATCAATGTAGAGCATTGGATGCACTTGCAGACAAGTTAGACCGAACAACATTTAGGGTGAATGAAAACCCTCAGGGACCAGGAAGAGGTCAAGGAGGTGGAGCCAGAGGAGACTTCCAAGGAGGAGGAACTGGGGGAGAAGGGTCAAGCATATGTTATAACTGTGATGAGAAAGGTCACACGGATATAGAATGTCCTCATCTAAGGTGGCCATGGTGATCTCACTGCAGAACCAACAGACACACAACTGAAGACTGCCCATAATTAATTGAAAAATGGGAGGATAGAGTACGACAAAGAGGAACTAACTTCATCAGCTCATAAATCAAGAGGGTTATTAAGGGATAATTTCCCAACCTTAATATTGTTACTCGAGGAGAAGCAAAGACAGGAGTTGATGCTGATACTCTACCTTATATCCAGAAAGCAACACCTAAAGAAGACATGTATGACCCTCTAAAACAAAATCTATTCTTTAAATATGCCATAGAAATATTTTAGAATATTGCTAGCTCAGAGATGCAAGAGAAACCCCCACAACTTACTATTTATCCTAAGATGGCGCAAGTTCCTGATTCAACCCCTACACCCAGAAACCCTGTAGCCATGCCGAGACAACCTGAGCAACCTAAAAATGTAGTTAACCTTTGGTTTCAATTATTCTCTGACATCCTGGGGAATGATCAACTAACAGAAAAGTTGTGCAATGAGTTATACCTATTTTTAGGGAATGAAGAACCCCTAGAGGCAAGAATAAGGGATAATATTCCTAAGAAGAGTACTCAGAGAGTGCAACGAAGGAAAGTGTGAACTGGAATTTTTTTTATACCACTAGACCTTTTAGATGACTTTGAGATTAAGGAAGTCACTTTGGATCTAGGATCCGATGTGAATATTCTGCCTAAGAAGACCTAGGAAGCCTTAGGAAAACCTAGGCTGACATATTCCCCAATTCAGTTAAGAATCGAAAACCAGTATTGTATCTTCCCCCCAGGAAGACTGGAGAATGTGGAAATAAATGTTGCGAGATTAAAGACAGTGGCTAACTTTGAGGTCATTGAGATCATGGGAGATAAGGACCCCTACCCTACACTACTTGGAATTGATTGGGCCTATGAAAATTATGTAGTAATAGACTTAAAGAAAGACACCATAACCTTTGAGGCTGAGGGAATAAAGGTATTTCAACCTTTGGATCGACATGTAGGACCCAAGTATACAGAACCAATAGAAAATAATATGGAGGGAGAATACTTGGACCATTTTCACACCGTAATAGCAGGAACAAGAAATGATTATATAAATCCTACTGCTGATGGATCAGTAAGTTGGAGAAGCATACAATCAACAGATAAAGACTCAGAATTGGCTTTTGACAGTTGGCAACAAGGTTCGCATGAATGATTATCAAGAAGATGAACAACTATCAGAGAAACCAGATGGGTTGGGACCGAACTTAGAGAACACCCAGTATACGATGGCACCTCAGATCTAGACAGTTTTTTGCTCAACATGGAAGAAAATGTAATAGAAGATCAAATAATCTTGGTACTAGATATATCTTTTCAGAACACCCCTGCCAGAGGATGGGCTAATCATAAATCCGTACTCATAACTTGGGACAAGGTGAAGCAAGCTATCAAGTACAAGTTCTAGAAAAAGGAGCAGCTGGAATCAGAGATGCAGACATATCTCCAAGTTGCACGACTGTTTATCAGAGAATCAGACCCTAGAATAGATATTGAACGGTGTGTGACACAGTGGCAAGTTGCGAGGATACCCTCTCACTTCTGGGTCTAGGTATTTACCCACTCCCTAGGTCCAATCCTGAAATCTTAGTTTATACATGAGGAAACTAGAAGACAAACCAATGACTGGAAAACACTGGCAGCTCAATTTTGCAAGGACTTCTCATTTACAAGTAAGTACCCTAAGCTTGAAGTAGTCCTGCAAAAGATTAAATAATTTATTTTTACAGATATTGGTAATTAGAAATCAAACTTAGTGGTATGTGCCAAACATAACCAAGAACTCTAGACTAATCTCCACTTGCCCTTAATTGAGAAACCTATAGAATGCTACCAGATTAGCAAAGATTCAGAAAGCCTAGATGACTTAAGGGAATTGAGGAACCTAGCCATCAAAGAGATAGAGGGGAGTAGAGAAATTCAAAACACCATACCCAACCAGACTGATAGTTCCTACAATCACCCATTAAAATTGTGCAAAATCAATATAGGGACCACAGATCAACCCAAGATAGCTATGGTGGGAGACTACTGGGATGAGAAAACTAGTCAATAAATACAGAGTTTGCTGCGGGAATATGAGGATTTGTTCCCAAAGACTTTTTTAGAGTTAAAGGGAATAAAAGGAGTTATGGGAGAAATTAAGTTTGAATTGAAACCAATATCCAAGCCTGTCAGACATAGACCATACCATCTTAAACCTAGAGTAAAAGAGAAGGTTAAAAAGGAGATAGACAAGATGTTGGAAGCAGGTCTCATTTTTGCAGTAGAAGAAGTAGAGTGGGTTAGCTCAATATTTTTTCAAAGCAAGAAAGGCACAAAGGATATTAGATTTTTTGTAGACTACAAAAGTCTCAACTCTGCTTGTGTGCATGATCCTTTCCCAACACCCTTTACAAACGAGGTGCTAGAACAAGTTGTGGGGAAGGAAGCATACTCATTCACAGAAAGATTTTTAGGATACCACCAAGTTAGGATTGCTGAAGAGGAAAAAAAGAAAACCGCTTTCATAATAGAATGGGGATCGTTCACATAAAATGTGATGCCATTTGGATTAAAGAACACCCCTACAGTTTTTTCAAGATTTGTGATAGAAACTTTTAGAGAGTTCATTCACAAATTTATAGAAGTCTATATGGATGATTGGAAAATACATAGCCTGCTCAAGGAACATGTAGCATTGTTGCGGTTAATGTTTGACATATGCAAAGAGTTTCATATCTCATTGAATCTCAGAAAGTGTATCTTCTGTATTCCACATGGGAATTTGTTGGGCCACATAGTCTGCTGAGAAGGAGTATTGGTAGACCCAGACAAAGTTGCAGTCATTGTGAATAGTCCACCACCTGTGAATGCTAAACAGTTTCTCTCCACATTGGGACATACAGGTTACTATAGTAGGTTCATCCAAAGATATTCCAACATTATTGCAACTATGGAAAACCTACTAAAAAAGGCTGAACCATTTCAATGGACTCCAGAATGTGATAAAGAATTTGAGACACTCAAGGAGAAACTCATCATAACACCGATTCTGATATTCCCAAACTGAGAGAATGAATTTCACGTCCATGTAGATGCTTCAGGAATTTCCTTAGGAGCCATGTTAACACAACCTGGATATGGAGCTATGGATCACCCTATCTATTTTGCGAGTCGAAAGTTGTCACAAGTAGAGTGCAACTACTCAACGACAGAAAGGGAGGGTTTAGTCATGATTTATTGTTTACAAAAATTTAGACATTATTTTTTAGGTTCTCATTTCAGGTTCTTTACTGATCGCTCTGCATTAAAGTATATAGTTAACAAACCAATGTTTGAAGGAAGAATTTGTAGATAGATGTTGTTATTTCGAGATTTTTCCTTCAAAGTTATCATCAAGCTGAGAAGATGCAACGTCGAACCTGATCACCTGTTGTTATTGGAAAAATTGGTGAATGTGGACATAAACTAATCTCCCTATATCCACCTAGATCTAGAACAAAACAAGACAAGACATGTCACTTTCTCTAAGCTTAATCACTGGATCTACTATTAGATAAGAGACGAAAGACATACCTTTTAATATTGCTTCCTTATGTCTTTGTTTTCCTCGCTTTTCTCTAGTGCTCTTTTGATATTGGATCTGCAATGACACAAACCAACCAAAGTGAAAGAAACAATACTATACTAAATGAAATCTTATACATGTGATCAAGGAGTCATGTAATAAAATGAAAATGATTTTATGAGAAAGAAACATGCCGCTGTATCATATAATATGGAAGAAAGATACAACTAGATGCCTTGATGTCATCAGGTTCCTTCCAATAGTTCCTTACTTCCCACACACTTCTTGCTCCAATGGATTTTGAGACTGTGCATCTGATAGCTACTCACAATCTATATTGACAAAGCAAAGCTCAAAGCCACTCTAACCAAGCTAACAATCTCAAGCCAAAACAACTCAAACCCTCATCAAGCTAACTTTTTCCATGAGAGTTCCTCTCCTTTTATAAGTTGACAAGGATAAGGTGAAGAAGTTAGGATGATCCCACTAAATCATGAAAGTGAGTAAGATCCAAACCATTAGGAGGCCACCTCACCATAGAATCTTCTCCATATAGAAGCATCGAGAAGATGCTCGTTTTTTTCCCATGTACGAAGGTCGCCGCACCCTGGCTATAGAGAAACCTGTGGAAAATCCGCAACCCAAATATAGAGAAAGGTGTGGAAATCAAGCATTTATGCACCCTACATATAGAGCAGCCTATGGAAATCCTCCAAAATAGGGTTTTTACAGAGGAAAACACAACTTCTTCTTTCAAGAAAAGTTCTTCTCCCTTCTTTCTTTAGGAACTCAAGCCACTGACCTCTCTGAAGGAAGCAGATAGGTTTACATCATTAACGATCATAGAGATGATGAAAATAATGTGTAATAGAGAGACCCCAAAGTATGAAGTTAGAACAGAGTGATAGCTGAAATATTTTGTCGAGTGTGTGTAGGGAACAATGAACAGTCAGTCGAAAACCTACCAGCAAAGAAGGAAATACAGTACAATAATATATCATCACTTAGGTAGGCATTCTCATACTCAGAATACAAATGAATCGAAGTATAAATGATGAAATGCGAATATCCATGTCAAGTAATATATGTCATGGCCATCGAACATACAATGTGAATCCATGCCAGTATGACTCAAATCTAAACATAGCCACCAAAAATACACTGTGGATCTATGTGTTAAAGACTCAATTTTGAACATAGCCACGAGACATACAACGTGGATCTATGAAACAGTACAAACTGAGTATACTCCAATGCAACCTGAATCTATGAGAAAAGATTCAGGGTTTTCATCTCCACCACTCTATAGTACGAATTTAACCATGCAAATACATGTGATAAAGTCGAACATGGTAGAAACCACTTGATTACTGGTCATTAGTGAATACCATTAACAAGTGCAAGGGAAATCACCATTAATATCAATGACTCCCAAGGTACACTAGTACAATCCAACGAATGTGAATCAATGAGCTGAGGTTGAACACTCGGCGAAATCTTTCGATCAGGAGTCAATAATGAAAACCCACTGTCGAAAGCGAGGAAACCTTCCATTGAGGCATGCAAGTTCCAAGGTACCAATTATTTTCTAAGTCTAATTCCTGGATAATGAGTTGAAGTCAACAGGAAAAGACTTTTCGCAGGAGGGAAAGACTTGTCGCAGGAGGGCCTTAATGTATCCTCCATAAATGACATGAAATGAGTAACAAGATTTGAGGTAGATCAGAGTAACAAGCAATTTAAGACTAACTCGGGGATGGCCGACACAATAGAAGGCTTAAGGACTACAGAAATGGCTGACGCAATAGAAGGCTTTCTGGGTTGAACTTCTCTTTGAACATATTGACAACATGACAACTGTCTAGGAAACACTAACTCAACAACAGGAATCATAGACCAATTTGTAATCTTATAAAGGAGTATGATCAAGAGACAAGTGGATTTTTCCAACCTAGACAAAAAGCAAGTGAAAGGGTGTCATGTTCAAAGGTGACTCTTCCATAGAATATAGGTTTAGACACATTTCTTTCCCAATTTCCCCCCCACCATTTCTGGTGAGTACCTCTTTATTTTTACACAAGCTTGAGAAGGATAACATATGCTTGTAATGTAAGATCATCCTTCAGATGAGTCCCTCAGAGTATGTTTAACGAACCCTAGAAAGCAGTGGTTCGGTCCCATATGGGCCTTTTGATATTTGTTTTACGAGTCCAAAGAAAGAAAACTCAAGGGTTTTTCATATTTACAGAGTCTGAAAAACATTTAAAGAGAACTCTATCACTTCCTTTTTCATAAAATAGTTCGACATGACCGAAAAAGTGATAAACTATCGCCTGTCGAACGTTTTATTCAAATAATTTTATGAGCGTGAACAGAACAAGGTCACTCGACAATTTTTTCATTTTTTAAGGAGTGTGAAAAGAGCTTAAAGATTACTCTGTAAGTTTCGTTATTTTCATGTTACCATGACGAGTATGAAAAGATGACAAAAGTATACTCGGTTACGTTCTCATCATTTTTTGAGCACAAGAACGAACAAAGACTAAGCTCGATAACCTATTCTCATGTATTTACGAGCATGAGAAAGAACAAAGACCAAGCACAGGATTGTTTTCATTTTTACCCAAGCTTTAAAACAAAACAAAACTATGCTTGGACCTAGTTTCATTTTTACACAAGCTTGAACCATAGGAAACTATGCTTGAGGTAAGTGGTTTCATTTTTACACAAGATTGAACCATAGAAAACTATGCTTGTGACTTCCCAATGCATGGTTGGTACTTCTCCCCCAGCTTAAGAAGCCAGTGGCTCAACTTTAGCATGAAGTCCAAAGGATGGAATCATTTCCCCCCAAGCTTCATTTCGTACAACTGCAAAGGTGGAGGAAATGAAGCTTCAAGTACTAGACGAAGGACTTGACTCAAATGGAGAGGGGGAAGTTGTTTCATTTTTTAACGAGCTTGACACATGAGAAGAACTATGCTCCCGAATCCAGATTCAATCCCTAGACCTCTGTTTCATTTCTTAATGAGCTTGACACAGAAACAAGAAATATGCTTGTAACCTATGTTTCATTTTTTAACAAGGTTTCCACAGAGACGCAAAAACTATCCTCATAGGCTCTATTTCATTTTTTAACGAGGTTGTTACAGAGATGCCAAAACTATCCTCATAGGCTCTATTTCATTTTTTAACGTGGTTTCTACAGAGATGCCAAAACTATCCTCATGACTGGTTTCATTTTTTAATGAGCTTGAAATCAGAAAACTATGCTCAAGGTTGGTTTCATTTTTTAATGAGCTTGAAATTAGAACACCTTGCTCAAAGCTGGTTTCATTTTTTAATGAGCTTGAAATTAGAAAATTGTGCTCATAGCTTCTTCTTGATCATGACTTCCAAAAGGACAGTGCTCTGGAAGGACACCATGTCAAGGGACAAAACTCGATCATGGCCTCAAAGAGATCTTCACTCGATGGAAGAAACACGCTCTGGAAGGAACACATGTCGAGGGCCGTGATAGGGGTAAAGAGATCATTGTCTAAAATCCCAATCGAAGAGATCACCATGTCAACTACTGGATCTAAATCATTAGAAGATGAAGTCATGGGAGACAATGCCACATAATTAACATGTGGCGGCGGCGATACTGTCTGCATATAAGAACCATTTAGGGAGGTAATCTAGTCAGGACCGATGAATGAAAGTTGATCAATAGTCACAATTCTTCCATCGTGAGGGAAATATATCACACGAAAAAGAGTGGATAGAATTATCTTTCATGGCATAGACATAATCTTGCCCAAGGAGTAAAGAGAAATCCAAGGGGTCTTGGACTACTATGACATCAATAAAAACAGTTTTCCCTCCCAATGTTATAGGAAACTGAGGAAGGGTCCCTAAAGGTTGACCGGTCCTTTTGTTAAAAGCTAACAGATTTTGCGTAACTGGTGCAAGCTGAGGACAACCCAAAGCTTTCCAAGCAAGAGAGGACAAAATACTAATGGACGCACCTTTATCTATCAATGTCTGAGGAATGCCTCAACCACAAACCTGTACTATAATCTGGAAAGGAATGTGAGAGGGAAGACAAGGTCCAGTTAGCACACCCCAATTAAAAAGGATGGTCTCATTACTTAGAGGGGGTTCCAGGGGAGAAGGGGGAAATACCCCCCGACACGGTAGAATCTGTATCAACAAGAAAAACGTGGGAAGTATCGGGTTTACTCTCGAGCGAGAGAGTAGGATCGATTGATGATGAGATCAGATTGACCACTTGGGTTTCATTCTCCAAGGGGAGAATGGGTTCGATGGGTGGAAATAGATCGACTGTTTGGGTTGCACTCTCTAACGGGAGAGTGAGATTGACCTAGGATGGAATTGAATCGACCACTTGGTTTTCACTCTCTCGTGGGAGAGTGAGATTGATCAAGGATGGGATTAGATCAACCACTTGGTCAACTGGCTCAACTAAGGATGTGACCATATTGAATACCTAATCAACCAGACTGATCGACGGGGGAAATATATTGATCATTCCATAACCTATGGGTGGGTTGAGAGAAAGCTTGTGATAAGCAGCTAGAAGTTGGGTCTATGAAATAATCATGTATTCTAGTAATTTTGAGACTTCATCCATACGAGGGAAAAGCTGAGTTTTATGACTCCCTCCGCATAACCTACAAGGGAAATTGACTCTACTTTTCTTCTTCCCAAGGGTATTTTGACTAGTTGATGGAAGGTCATCAACATGTTGTTCAGAGGCTGACGACATGGGTTTGGTGAGGGTGTGTAGACCATACTTCTATAACCTTGGATAGACCAAGGTAATCCTTAAAAATATGGCTACCCTTACAAAGAATGCAAGGGTACTTGGGCTTACGGGTTATTTGGGTGATCTTGGGATCATCAACACTCCCAACATGATTAACAGTAACTGATTGTTTTCCAACATGTATGGTAGTGGTTGGAAGTTTATAACCTTTTTTATTTTTCTTCTTCTTAATCTTTCGTTTCTTCCTCTTCTTATCCACCAAGTTACTAGCTTTAGAGCTTTCACTCGACGAAGAACATGAAATGGAAGAAGACTTTGAAAGTGAAGAAGGTGAAGAAGATATTACTAGTGAAGAAGGTGAAGGATCAACATGAGGTTGATGTTTGTGGGGGGGATTTCTTACAAATGAAGCACTAACTACATTTGGGATTACTTGAGTGTAAAACAACCATACCGTTAATCCAATTGTGAGACCTAGAAGGCTCAAAGTAGTGATGTGAGGAGGACCAATGTTTCCATAAGAAGGAAAAACAAAAGGTTCCCCTGGAGCAGGGGTTCCTTCATTGGTCATTTCAGGAACTGACGCCATTAAAACAAAGATCCAACCTAGAGTCAGCTAGGGAAAACAAACAACACATGCTAAAAATCTAGGAAGCAAGTAAACAAACAAAACCTCTCACAATGAGCACACTAGTTGGTAATGAAATCCAATGTCACGGGGACAAAGTAAGAAGGGGTTGAGATAGAGCGGGTGGAAAATTTACATTTACTACCTACTTAATGGAATTACACCCTGGTGCAAGCTCCCAAACGTAAATGTGGGTATACCCTCCAAGGAGCCCAAGTGAGTTTGGCCAACGTTGGTTCCAGGTACCGTGAAGACTTGCCCCTCCACAGTCACCTTGTGTAAAGACCCGAAAGAGACAGGCCACTAAGGTTACCAATCACTACAGTGATGCCTAGGGAAACAGTCGACAGCCCAATCCACGCACAAGGGTAGGGTATCTATCCCAAAATCAACTTGAAAGGCTTCCACTCATCATTGTGGGTATACCTTTAAGTGACCCCCATAATACATGCAATCTCTACACCAAGACCAACAAAGCAGGGTGAGTAACTCTGTCAGTCTCAATGCGACCTCGTGATTGACCCTTCTGTTAGAAGGGCTTCCTAGGAAAAAATGTAATAAGTGGATTTCAATGCTCCCTAACGCAAGATTCTATGTTTGTTTGCAGCTTTGGAAAGTTATCTTTCACACCTATTCCAAAGCCCTACAACTAATCTAATGTAGGTTTTCTACCAAAAAATATAAAAATGTCTAATCAATNAACATGATTAACAGTAACTGATTGTTTTCCAACATGTATGGTAGTGGTTGGAAGTTTATAACCTTTTTTATTTTTCTTCTTCTTAATCTTTCGTTTCTTCCTCTTCTTATCCACCGAGTTACTAGCTTTAGAGCTTTCACTCGGCAAAGAACATGAAATGGAAGAAGACTTTGAAAGTGAAGAAGGTGAAGAAGATCTTACTAGTGAAGAAGGTGAAGGATCAACATGAGGTTGATGTTTGTGGGGGGGATTTCTTACAAATGAAGCACTAACTGCATTTGGGATTACTTGAGTGTAAAACAACCATACCGTTAATCCAATTGTTAGACCTAGAAGGCTCAAAGTAGTGATGTGAGGAGGACCAATGTTTCCATAAGAAGGAAAAACAAAAGGTTCCCCTGGAGCAGGGGTTCCTTCATTGGTCATTTCAGGAACTGACGCCATTAAAAAAAAGATCCAACCTAGAGTCAGCTAGGGAAAGCAAACAACACATGCTAAAAATCTAGGAAGAAAGTAAACAAACAAAACCTCTCACAATGAGCACACTAGTTGGTAATGAAATCCAATGTCACGAGGACAAAGTAAGAAGGGGCTGAGATAGAGCGGGTGGAAAATTTACATTTACTACCTACTTAATGGACTTACACCCTGGTGTAAGCTCCCAAACGTAAATGCGGGTATACCCTCCAAGGAGCCCAAGTGAGTTTGGCCAATGTTGGTTCCAGGTACCGTGAAGACTTGCCCCTCCACAGTCACCTTGTGTAAAGACTCGAAAGAGACAGGCCACTAAGGTTACCAATCACTACAGTGATGCCTAGGGAAACAGTCGACAGCCCAATCCACGCACAAGGGTAGGGTATCTATCCCAAAATCAACTTGAAAGGCTTCCACTCATCATTGTGGGTATACCTTTAAGTGACCCCCATAATACATGCAATCTCTACACCAAGACCAACAAAGCAGGGTGAGTAACTCTGGCAGTCTCAATGTGACCTCGTGATTGACCCTTCTGTTAGAAGGGCTTCCTAGGAAAAAATGTAATAAGTGGATTTCAACGCTCCCTAACACAAGATTCTATGTTTGTTTGCAGCTTTGGAAAGTTATCTTTCACACCTATTCCAAAGCCCTACAATTAATCTAATGTAGGTTTTCTACCAAAAAATATAAAAATGTCTAATCAATTTTTATAAGAGATTTATATTATGGCTGTTGTTACTCAAAAGGAAAATGGCATGGACAATATGGTGTTTTGACTGACTCGAAAGTTATGCAAAGAGATGAAGATGCAATCTTTTCATTTCAATGAAAGCTATGCTACAAGGAGAAAAAATTTATCATTCCCATATGCCCAATGTCCCAAAATTTTAAAACTCATCAATATCAATATCTTCAAGAAATGAGAAAAATAGACTGTACACCAATACACAATGCCCCCCTCGGCCGTGAGGGGCAATTTTTTTCAGAATTTAAGACCAAAAAGATGCCAAGAATCATGCAATTTCGCTACTTCAAATGAAAGGATGTCCCCAATCTAATATAAAGCAATAAATTAAAACTTTTTGTTTCAAAGATAGATAAAAACAATAGAAAATCGACATGAAACAAAGAAACCCAATTTTTTTTCTCTTTTAACATGAACTATTCAATAAAAGAAAAAAAAGTTCTTTCACCAAACAATTCTAAAGAAAAAACAATGCTTTGTAACAGAAAGACACTCAAATCAAGAGACCAAATCTTTCAAAAGCCAACAAAGAAAAAATAAGGCAAAGATGGATGAAAGAAAATTCAAAGCTGTCAAGCAGACTGTAAACAGATCATAATTAGACCCAAAAATTCACCCCAAAACCAAATCCAAGATCTGGGTAAGGAAAAACCATAAAAAATCAAACTTTTCACAATTTCCGCAGTCTATATATTAACACAATGCGGAAATCCCTGATTTCCGCAGGCCAGAAGACTAATACAATGCAGAAATATCTGATTTCCATAGGCTAGAAGACCAACACAATGCGGAAACATCGCACTGTCCCTCAAAGTAGGGTGCGGAAATCACACAAAAAATGGAAAAGACAAAAAGTGTGAAGGTTTTCCAATGAATTTTAATAGTCAGAGAGTCAAGCTGGATCTCCCACTAACTCAAAAAACACAACCCAGACAATCAAAGCAAGAAATCAAGACAAACTAAGAAAACGATCCGTTCCCCAGTGGAGTCGCCAATTTTGTTATTGGATAAATTGGTGAATGCAGACATAAACTAATCTCCCTAGATCCACCTAGATCTAGAACAAAACAAGATAGGACATGGCGCTTTCTCTAAGATTAATCACTGGATCTACTATTAGATAAGAGACAAAAGACATACCTTTTAATATCGCTTCCTTATGTCTTTGTTGTCCTTGCTTCACTCCGGTGCTCTTGTGATATTGGATCTGCAATGACACAAGCCAACCAAAGTGAAAGAAACAATAGTATACTCAATGAAAGCTTATACATGTGATTAAGGAATCATGTAATAAAATGAGAATGATTTTATGAGAAAGAAACATGCCACTGTATTATATAATATGGAAGAAAGATACAACCAGATGCCTTGATGTCGTCATGTTCCTTCCAATAGTTTCTTGCTTCCCACACACTTCTTGCTCCAATGGATTCTGAGACTGTGTATCTGATAGCTACTCACAATCTATCTTGACAAAGCAAAGCTCAAATCCACTCTAACCAAGCTAACAATATCAAGCCAAAACAACTCAAACCCTCATCAAGCTAACTTTTTCCATGAGAGTTCCTCTCCTTTTATAAGCTGAAGAGGATAAGGTGAAGATGTTAGGATGATCCCACTAAATCATGAAGGTGAGTAAGATCCAAACCATTAGGAGGCCACCTCGCCATAGAAGCTTCTCCTTCTAGAAGCATCGAGAAGATGCTCGTTTTTTCCCACGTATGAAGGCCACCACACCCTAGCTATAGAGCAACCTGCAGAAACTCTGCAACCTAGACATAGAGAAAGGTGCATAAATCAAGCATTTTCGCACCCTACATATAGAGCAGCCTATGGAAATCCTCCAAAATAGGGTTTTTACAGAGGAAAACACAACTTCTTCTCTCAGGAAAATTTCTTCTCCCTTCATTCTTTAGGAATTCAGGCCACTGACCCCTCTGAAGGAAACATATAGCTTTACATCATTAACGATCATAGGGATGACAAAAATAATGTATAACACCTATCCAGGTTAGAGTTAGGGGAAAGTGGCAGAACAATAGATGATCAGCTCCCATATGTAGACTTGTTCAGGATTGAGGCCATACCGGAGTACCTGGAGGACATAGCAGTCTTCCTAAGTACAAGGGCCTGTCCAGAAACATATTTCGCAACCCAAAAATGCCAGATGGTTGTTAGAGCAGCAGATTACCAGTTGATCACCGGACAATTGTATAAACTAGGACTAGACAACATCCTCAGACGATGTGTCCTGGATCATGAAAGACATGATATACTCTGGGAATTCCATAGTGGAGTTGCAGGAGGCCATGTAGGAGGAAAGGCCATTGCACATAAATTTCTCCAGGAAGGACTTTGGTGGGCAACACTCTTCAAGGATGCAAAATTATACGCTATATCATGTGATGTTTGTCAACGAGTGGGTAAGTCATCACGCTGAGACAAACTACCACTACAACTAGTTAGAACTCTACAAGCATTTGAGAAATGAGAAGCTAACTTCATTGGACCAATCAACCCTATTTCCAAGCATTCAAAGGCTAGGTACATCATTACCGCAACTGACTACCTTACCCATTGGGCAGAAGAAACAACTATACAAGACTGTTCAACAGATACTGCTGCCAGGTTCATTTTCGAGAATATCATTACTCGGTTTGGATGTCCCAAGAGCTTGACCAACGATAAGGGAGATCATTTCATTATAAGCACTATAGAAACACTTACAATAGAATTACTGATTCAACATCACAAGAGTAGTCCCTACCACCCACAGGCTAATGGAACAGTCGAAGCCTTCAACAAGATTCTGGAAAGGGGGTTGACAAAGGTTTTTTGCGCAAACCAAGAGGACTTGGATGATAGAGTTCCAACCGTACTATGGGCATATAGGACAACCACAAAGAAACTCCACAGGTACACACCATTCCAGTTAGTTTATGGTAAAGAGGCAGTGGTGCCTGCAAAATTCATCACTCCAAGTATGTATATTGCACAAGTCACACATATGTCAGAAGAGGAATCCATGCACAGAGACTTATGGAGTTAGAAGAACTCGAGGAGACCATATTTCTAGCAGACTTCCATCAGTCACTTAAGAAAGAAAGACAAAAATATTGGCACAAAAGACACATTGAGACTAAGGTATTTACGCAAGGAGACAAGGTGCTACTCTACGATAGTCGGTACCAAAAGCATCCTGGCAAGCTGCGCATGCACTAGTTGGGACCATTCATAATTGTGGAGATATGACTCTTAGGAGCAGTCAGACTTGCGCAACTGGATGGTGTGCTGTGACCAGGATGAGTGAATGGTGCTCGCCTGAAGCCCTATCTGTCTCAAAACTAATAAAGAGGGACTGTCGCTCTAGTCTGAAGGAGCTTGTACATTAGTTAGATTTGAGTTTTTTGAAATTTTTGTAAATTTAGTTAATAAATTTGATGTGCACAGTGTTGTGCCATGACACATAGTTCATTTTTTGTTTAAGTGTTGTTTGATATAGAACTAATGACTCAACAGTGCAGGATCCAAAGCATAAGAGAATCCATTAATGACAATCATTAATATGACGGGGACAATTGTGGTTGGAGGGAGGATGAATTTGATTATGATCTGAGTCCATGTGCCACATGAACCCAGTCTAGTCACATCCTTTATTGCCATTCAATACAATGTCTGAGGTCCGTTAATCCATAAAGTCACGTTATGAAAATATGCCATTGGATTTCGCACTGGAATACCCACCCATCAAACAAAAAAGGTCTGAAATCAGCCACGTCCCTATCCAAATCACACAAATAAGTAAATAGCAGAATCACCCAATAGGATTTACCCTATTAAACCATCCCGTCGAACAACTCAGATCCATTTGCATCCATATGGTCATGATGAACAACAATTATCGCTAAACTTGCCCATTAAGCCAAGTATAAGGCCCTGAGAACTCGCCCAAGAACGAATCATTTCCAAAAGAACATAGCTATTTACGAATTCAGTAGAGTGAACCAGTCTACACTAGTGTGAAATTCCTTAGGTTTCCACAGAAGTGGGAATACCAAGAGCCACAACAAGCCGAAGTTCCATGTCTAAAGAAGCGGTACTAGACGAGCCCTACGACCCACGAGTTGAGATCGTAGGCAATCTCAAAGGGAAGGTGGAGCATGACAAGCTCCTTGATCTTGAACTAACATATTCAACCCTGTTTCCTTAGATGTACACATATGTCTTTTGGGAGATGGCTCCAGACGGATTTGGAGGCATGCAATTTGTGCCAAAATCTGATTCAGATTATTTTCGGCACGAAATGAGAGCGGGGATATAATAAAGAAATGCACAGAGATATCGCAGATATTCAATAATGTAACATAAATGTATCAGAGATGAAACCATAAACACAGATATACAATAATACATGATTTCTATTAATGAAAGAAATGTACAGAGACTGTAAAAATTCAAAATGAAAGACTCGCTAGAATGGTGGCAACTTATCTCTGAGAAGAGATGTGATGGCTACTCACATTCACAAGAAGATGATTACAATGAAGCTTTGAAGGAATTTTTACAATAAACCAGAATGCCAAAAACCCTAGACATCCAAAAACCTAACCCTAGGAGATGAAGCGCCAAAAGTCACGTGGGCCCCGTTTGGGTAAGTTGGTGCATCAACTTTCTGGGGTCGTAACTTTTGTATACTATCTCTGTTTTAGGCGTGCGAGAGCCCATTGGAAAGGTATCATTGAGGAGATTCATTTTGGGGGCTCAATGATGCCTTTGGATATAATTGAGAACCTCTATCTTGAAAAACCTTCATTTAGGCCCTCAAAATGGCCCCAGAAGTTAAAAACTGCTAAAAATAGTAAATTGCCAAATTTGCCAGAAAAATGTTCCGAGCTAGTCAGAAAATGTGGGTGGCCACTGATATCCACCTGGATCAAAATCAGACTTCATCAATTTATTCAATTTGAAAATCATGAATCTGAGAGACCTACCAGTCTTCGGTACCACTGGTAAGGTTGCGCGGTGCACAAAATTTTTGATAAAAAGGGTGCATGACAGAAGTCTATGGTTGGATAAGAGGTATCCATTCCATGATAAATACATCCAACATCTTACTGGACTATCCTCCCAAGGATAGGATGTGTCGAAAGGATTCCAGGGTCCTGATAAGCGCGAAAAAAAAAAGGCGAGCTCAGCCTGTATGAGAAATTAAACACAAAGAGGTGGGGATGAACAACATTAATCAAACCCATCCTACCCGAGACAGTCTAGACTGGTTGTTACATCATATCCAACAAGGTTATGAGATCATACTACAAGGGAGAATGCACACTAGATGCATTATCAGTAGCTGAATTTTGTGCCAATGGAGCTATGTTCAATTGGTGTAGTTACTTGCTAGAGGAACTCCTAGTGTTATGTGAGGAAGCATAGGAGAAGGGAGGAACCTTCACTTATGGATATCTGCTGATGGAATTCTCTATGTTCAAATGGAAGCCACCTATGGGAAGACAACCAACAATACCATACAAGGGGCGTATGGCGAAGATGTTCAAGCCATGGCAGTCCAGGCCAGATTCAGAGAATACAACCTTCAATGCCACAACATTTGTTAAGTATTACAATGGTCTGATAGATGCAACATAGAGGTTGCGTATCCCACAGGATATTCTCAACTGCAATATGAGAAATGTTTCCTTCATCATGAACTGACACCATACATTTGTCTGGCCGAGACATGTTAGTAGAGAAGATTTCCACACAAGGATGTCGTCGTTCTATTTGGACGAGGAGGAATTTGACAAGGAAGTCATGTCATGGCCAGGAGTCAAAAAAAGTCAACGCAAGTCGATAATGCATTATATCCTACCTATGGATCTCCTAAAGAAGGCAGACAAAGAAGCATGAGCTGGACCAAGCTCATGTCCAGAGCCACAAAAGCTAGACACCCTTGCATAATTAGACTCTGAGGAGAAAGATGAGATGCAACAGTTGGAGTGGAAGAAAATACCAGCCCTCCATCAGCTTCCATCCGATTCCGTGTTGTCAGGTGAGGATGATAACCAGATCTTGAGCGTTGTGTTCGGTACTGAACCATTGGTGAAGAGGCCTAGAACCAGGGTCTCTCCAAACAAACCTCTAAACCCATAACCCCTTACATTAGTTGCTCCCCACACCCACTCAGTGGTCAAAGCTAGCACTATCATTGACATTTAATATGACTCGGAGCTTGAAACATTTCCGTCCACATTCATCACTAAGCACCCTCCATCACTTCCACCACCCCAATGACCAAACCCTGTCACCACTAGTCCACCCCAGATTACAAACATAGAGTCGATGCAACTTGATCAACCAAATATAGTGGATCAAGGAATCCCATAAATAACCCAAGAGCCACCTAAGTCAAGATCTGAATTTTCTGGTCCAGACCCCAAAGCACCGGAGTAGAGGATGAAGTTGAATGGTCTGAATCTAGACATTTAGGAACAACAGCTCGAGCCTTCAACACAAGGAAAAGACACCCACACTGTGGAGGACCTACACGCCTAAAGAAAATAGAAAATCCCCTCACTAGCCAAGGGTGAGGATGTACAAGAAACCACAATGAAGGAAGTAGAAGTAACAAAAGAGTAGGAGCTACCAGATCCTCAGAGAGAACTAAAACCAACACCTGGGCAGAGCATGACATCCGTGCGTGAAAAAATGGAGCGGGTTCTCTAGGACCTTCAACAATGCGCAAAACTGATGCAACTTTGCATAACCAAAATAAAGGTTCTGACTCTTTTTCCTGCATCGCTAAGGTCAAGGATCGCGATAGGACCACCAAAAGAGGAGGAGGTAGAGACCTTCTCAGAGAATTCAACGGCTTGTGGACTTCCACTATAGACATGAGCCCCTAGAGATGAATCCCCTTCATCTGATGACCTCATAGAGTGGCTAGCAATGCAATTATTTGGACTGATCAAAGCATCAATTGATCAATTAAAGAAAAGGCTCCAATAGGCCAAGAGATCTGTCCAGGTTGCAAGGAAGGAAGAGTTTATCATGCAAACATGCATGATTTAGGAAGCACATGAAATAAACCAGGTGCAACACAAACTGAAAAGAGTGCAGGAAAGACTTACTAAAGCACGGCTGGAGATTCAGAAGGCTACGCCTGAACTACCTAAAGTCAGTGATGCAGGTGAGTCGGAACACCAAATTGAGTTGCTACAAGGATCGTGGACACAACTCGCCACCCAAGCTAAGCAGCTGAAAGCACAGTTACAACAAGCCCAACAAGAAGCAGAGTAGTAGCCTCAGAAGATACAAGAGAAGATATAGAAGATAGTACTTCAAGGCAACAATGCCTAAGAAACACTACACAAGCACACAACGGAATGCAAAAAGAATTTCAGGAAAGTCAGCGACTGGATGGGCATCATCGCTCAACGCAACCAAGTCTTGGAGGAGGTGTGCACAAAGATCCAAATGATGAAGGAAGAAGTTGCAGCCACAATGGATCCTATGGAGAAACAACATACGTTCGACCAAATTTAACATGCGGACAACAAGCTGAATGCCCTCTTTGAGGTACAATTCATAGCAAAGAAAGAGCTGCGTGATTTCTAACCTGTCATTCAGGCAGTGTACATGCAAATGCATCAATTTGATGCAACAACAGATTTTGAGTGGAACTTCTTGGTTGCGTCCAATCCAAAGGCAGATATCAAGGAGACAACCCAACAGTTCATTGCAGAGGCATCAGTCCTCACTAGGAAATGGCAGGATAAAGTGGGAAACTTTCAAGGAGTGAAACAATGAGCCTTAGAGTTGGTACCATAGTTGGGCCCTTTATTTGAAGAGGTAAAAGAAGAGAAGGCAAAAACAAAAGAGCCCAAGGAAGAAGAAAAGGAGGACAAGGGAAAACAACAGATGCTTTTGGAATATGTGAAAGAACCAAGCACTTGACTTGAGGGTGAGTCAAGGATTGTGGTCGGAGCCTATTGGGCCCTTCATTTTTGGATAAGGAATTGTGAAAGTTTTGATTGAGCATGAGTTTCACAAGATTCAACAGAGGCTGGACATTAGAACAAGAAACAGAAACATAATGTAGTTGTGAAAGTCAGTGCAATGCCAACTAAGCAAAAAATGGTTGCAACAGAACAAGGAAGCGCGAAAGCTGAAATAAAAGACACAACCCAGTTATATATAGGGTTGAACATACATGTAAAAGGGTTGTTGTTGACATTTTTGTTGTTGTTGGTCAATTTATTATGAGTTGATTGTTGGGAGTTGAGTCAAGTCGAGTCTTCAGTTTGTAATGAATTTTATCTATCCGTTTAAGAATTGGAGCTCTGCAACATGAGTCTAGAGTTAAGAATCTATACAACGCACTACTGTTTAATTATGAGTTTATAATCAGAGAAAGACTCTGAAGATAATATGAAGAAGGACCTAAATTTTCAAATATGATGTGTCTCTGTGTGTTTTCTTTATGCATTACAGTTCTTCTTTCTGGGTTATAAGTTATACTAAATGGTTCTATGTTTAGATGCTTGTTCTTAATGTAAGTAGGTTCGATTCTTGCACATATATGTTTCAAATATGTTTATGTATCTTGTGCAAGATCAGGGATGAGTCCTGAAGGTTCTATGGATCCTCTTAACTCTTTTCCCTACCCTTCCCTATCTATCTATCTTAGCATCACTTTGGGTGAGACTTATTCTCTTCAGAGGAGATGAAAATGCCAACACTCTAGACTACATATTACATTTTGTTGGTAACCTAAGAAGGACCCTGGTCTGATTAAAATTGTGCCAACATCACCCAAGTCCATTGTTGTTCTATTTGGATGAAGAGATACTATAAAAGGAGGTCATGTCATGGCCGAGAGTTAAACACAACCCGCGCAAGTCAATAATGTATTACATTTTTCCGCTAGAGCTACTGAAGAAGAAGAGTTTGACAAAGGAAGTTGGGTCAAGTTTGCGCAAATTAGATATTCCGCTGAATTCTCAAACACCATCAGAATCAGAAGAAGAGGAAGAACAATGACTCTAATGGCCCAAAAGAACCTTGCTAGAATTGCCCAAGCTTCTGAATGAGTCCGTACTCTCAGGTAAGACCATCAATGGCATTCTAGTTGCTACCTATACATGTAAGGTTCCTTATAAGAAGCCTAGAACTAACGTTTCCCTTGCAGTCAACTGAGCCAGATTCATAAACCCTCAGCCCATATCGAGTGCTATACCTTGCACCTAAGAATGCACTCGTGGTTCCCATAATGTTATTCATTTTATTGATGACCCCAAGTCAAACCCTAACACATATTCCACTGCAATAGCCGAGCAAGACTCACCACCACCATCTAAGGATACCTCAGTCCCATTTCCACCAAACTCACCATAACACATGTAACTAGACATCCCAGAGAACCTTGGTAACCTTGGAGATCTTCTCCTATGAGCTGTTGTCACGTCGATCCAGTCAAATTTTCCAGTTGTGCCCACTTTGGTTAGTTTTCCCTCTAAGGAGATCCAACAATCAACAATGCCATAACTCACCCAATTCCCACACGTCCCACTCCAAGGTTCTTAGTTTCCAAGACCAGAGATCCTCATTGAGGTTCCCCAGGTTCGGAACGGGACCCCAGAAGTTCCACTCAAAACTCTCCAAACTCTTATTCTTCCTATGGTATATCGTCTTCTTCCATATGCAGTCCCTCCTTGTCTTTTTCATCGCTCCCTTTGTTCTCTCAGATGATCCTCTTGTCATCCCATGACTCCCCTATGTGCACGAACCCATTAGCAATCAGATTCCATTGTCATCACATAATTTTTACACAATAGATTTTTATTCATGTACCTAATGATTTTAATAACCTCNAAGGAATCATGTAATAAAATGAGAATGATTTTATGAGAAAGAAACATGCCACTGTATTATATAATATGGAAGAAAGATACAACCAGATGCCTTGATGTCGTCATGTTCCTTCCAATAGTTTCTTGCTTCCCACACACTTCTTGCTCCAATGGATTCTGAGACTGTGTATCTGATAGCTACTCACAATCTATCTTGACAAAGCAAAGCTCAAATCCACTCTAACCAAGCTAACAATATCAAGCCAAAACAACTCAAACCCTCATCAAGCTAACTTTTTCCATGAGAGTTCCTCTCCTTTTATAAGCTGAAGAGGATAAGGTGAAGATGTTAGGATGATCCCACTAAATCATGAAGGTGAGTAAGATCCAAACCATTAGGAGGCCACCTCGCCATAGAAGCTTCTCCTTCTAGAAGCATCGAGAAGATGCTCGTTTTTTCCCACGTATGAAGGCCACCACACCCTAGCTATAGAGCAACCTGCAGAAACTCTGCAACCTAGACATAGAGAAAGGTGCATAAATCAAGCATTTTCGCACCCTACATATAGAGCAGCCTATGGAAATCCTCCAAAATAGGGTTTTTACAGAGGAAAACACAACTTCTTCTCTCAGGAAAATTTCTTCTCCCTTCATTCTTTAGGAATTCAGGCCACTGACCCCTCTGAAGGAAACATATAGCTTTACATCATTAACGATCATAGGGATGACAAAAATAATGTATAACACCTATCCAGGTTAGAGTTAGGGGAAAGTGGCAGAACAATAGATGATCAGCTCCCATATGTAGACTTGTTCAGGATTGAGGCCATACCGGAGTACCTGGAGGACATAGCAGTCTTCCTAAGTACAAGGGCCTGTCCAGAAACATATTTCGCAACCCAAAAATGCCAGATGGTTGTTAGAGCAGCAGATTACCAGTTGATCACCGGACAATTGTATAAACTAGGACTAGACAACATCCTCAGACGATGTGTCCTGGATCATGAAAGACATGATATACTCTGGGAATTCCATAGTGGAGTTGCAGGAGGCCATGTAGGAGGAAAGGCCATTGCACATAAATTTCTCCAGGAAGGACTTTGGTGGGCAACACTCTTCAAGGATGCAAAATTATACGCTATATCATGTGATGTTTGTCAACGAGTGGGTAAGTCATCACGCTGAGACAAACTACCACTACAACTAGTTAGAACTCTACAAGCATTTGAGAAATGAGAAGCTAACTTCATTGGACCAATCAACCCTATTTCCAAGCATTCAAAGGCTAGGTACATCATTACCGCAACTGACTACCTTACCCATTGGGCAGAAGAAACAACTATACAAGACTGTTCAACAGATACTGCTGCCAGGTTCATTTTCGAGAATATCATTACTCGGTTTGGATGTCCCAAGAGCTTGACCAACGATAAGGGAGATCATTTCATTATAAGCACTATAGAAACACTTACAATAGAATTACTGATTCAACATCACAAGAGTAGTCCCTACCACCCACAGGCTAATGGAACAGTCGAAGCCTTCAACAAGATTCTGGAAAGGGGGTTGACAAAGGTTTTTTGCGCAAACCAAGAGGACTTGGATGATAGAGTTCCAACCGTACTATGGGCATATAGGACAACCACAAAGAAACTCCACAGGTACACACCATTCCAGTTAGTTTATGGTAAAGAGGCAGTGGTGCCTGCAAAATTCATCACTCCAAGTATGTATATTGCACAAGTCACACATATGTCAGAAGAGGAATCCATGCACAGAGACTTATGGAGTTAGAAGAACTCGAGGAGACCATATTTCTAGCAGACTTCCATCAGTCACTTAAGAAAGAAAGACAAAAATATTGGCACAAAAGACACATTGAGACTAAGGTATTTACGCAAGGAGACAAGGTGCTACTCTACGATAGTCGGTACCAAAAGCATCCTGGCAAGCTGCGCATGCACTAGTTGGGACCATTCATAATTGTGGAGATATGACTCTTAGGAGCAGTCAGACTTGCGCAACTGGATGGTGTGCTGTGACCAGGATGAGTGAATGGTGCTCGCCTGAAGCCCTATCTGTCTCAAAACTAATAAAGAGGGACTGTCGCTCTAGTCTGAAGGAGCTTGTACATTAGTTAGATTTGAGTTTTTTGAAATTTTTGTAAATTTAGTTAATAAATTTGATGTGCACAGTGTTGTGCCATGACACATAGTTCATTTTTTGTTTAAGTGTTGTTTGATATAGAACTAATGACTCAACAGTGCAGGATCCAAAGCATAAGAGAATCCATTAATGACAATCATTAATATGACGGGGACAATTGTGGTTGGAGGGAGGATGAATTTGATTATGATCTGAGTCCATGTGCCACATGAACCCAGTCTAGTCACATCCTTTATTGCCATTCAATACAATGTCTGAGGTCCGTTAATCCATAAAGTCACGTTATGAAAATATGCCATTGGATTTCGCACTGGAATACCCACCCATCAAACAAAAAAGGTCTGAAATCAGCCACGTCCCTATCCAAATCACACAAATAAGTAAATAGCAGAATCACCCAATAGGATTTACCCTATTAAACCATCCCGTCGAACAACTCAGATCCATTTGCATCCATATGGTCATGATGAACAACAATTATCGCTAAACTTGCCCATTAAGCCAAGTATAAGGCCCTGAGAACTCGCCCAAGAACGAATCATTTCCAAAAGAACATAGCTATTTACGAATTCAGTAGAGTGAACCAGTCTACACTAGTGTGAAATTCCTTAGGTTTCCACAGAAGTGGGAATACCAAGAGCCACAACAAGCCGAAGTTCCATGTCTAAAGAAGCGGTACTAGACGAGCCCTACGACCCACGAGTTGAGATCGTAGGCAATCTCAAAGGGAAGGTGGAGCATGACAAGCTCCTTGATCTTGAACTAACATATTCAACCCTGTTTCCTTAGATGTACACATATGTCTTTTGGGAGATGGCTCCAGACGGATTTGGAGGCATGCAATTTGTGCCAAAATCTGATTCAGATTATTTTCGGCACGAAATGAGAGCGGGGATATAATAAAGAAATGCACAGAGATATCGCAGATATTCAATAATGTAACATAAATGTATCAGAGATGAAACCATAAACACAGATATACAATAATACATGATTTCTATTAATGAAAGAAATGTACAGAGACTGTAAAAATTCAAAATGAAAGACTCGCTAGAATGGTGGCAACTTATCTCTGAGAAGAGATGTGATGGCTACTCACATTCACAAGAAGATGATTACAATGAAGCTTTGAAGGAATTTTTACAATAAACCAGAATGCCAAAAACCCTAGACATCCAAAAACCTAACCCTAGGAGATGAAGCGCCAAAAGTCACGTGGGCCCCGTTTGGGTAAGTTGGTGCATCAACTTTCTGGGGTCGTAACTTTTGTATACTATCTCTGTTTTAGGCGTGCGAGAGCCCATTGGAAAGGTATCATTGAGGAGATTCATTTTGGGGGCTCAATGATGCCTTTGGATATAATTGAGAACCTCTATCTTGAAAAACCTTCATTTAGGCCCTCAAAATGGCCCCAGAAGTTAAAAACTGCTAAAAATAGTAAATTGCCAAATTTGCCAGAAAAATGTTCCGAGCTAGTCAGAAAATGTGGGTGGCCACTGATATCCACCTGGATCAAAATCAGACTTCATCAATTTATTCAATTTGAAAATCATGAATCTGAGAGACCTACCAGTCTTCGGTACCACTGGTAAGGTTGCGCGGTGCACAAAATTTTTGATAAAAAGGGTGCATGACAGAAGTCTATGGTTGGATAAGAGGTATCCATTCCATGATAAATACATCCAACATCTTACTGGACTATCCTCCCAAGGATAGGATGTGTCGAAAGGATTCCAGGGTCCTGATAAGCGCGAAAAAAAAAAGGCGAGCTCAGCCTGTATGAGAAATTAAACACAAAGAGGTGGGGATGAACAACATTAATCAAACCCATCCTACCCGAGACAGTCTAGACTGGTTGTTACATCATATCCAACAAGGTTATGAGATCATACTACAAGGGAGAATGCACACTAGATGCATTATCAGTAGCTGAATTTTGTGCCAATGGAGCTATGTTCAATTGGTGTAGTTACTTGCTAGAGGAACTCCTAGTGTTATGTGAGGAAGCATAGGAGAAGGGAGGAACCTTCACTTATGGATATCTGCTGATGGAATTCTCTATGTTCAAATGGAAGCCACCTATGGGAAGACAACCAACAATACCATACAAGGGGCGTATGGCGAAGATGTTCAAGCCATGGCAGTCCAGGCCAGATTCAGAGAATACAACCTTCAATGCCACAACATTTGTTAAGTATTACAATGGTCTGATAGATGCAACATAGAGGTTGCGTATCCCACAGGATATTCTCAACTGCAATATGAGAAATGTTTCCTTCATCATGAACTGACACCATACATTTGTCTGGCCGAGACATGTTAGTAGAGAAGATTTCCACACAAGGATGTCGTCGTTCTATTTGGACGAGGAGGAATTTGACAAGGAAGTCATGTCATGGCCAGGAGTCAAAAAAAGTCAACGCAAGTCGATAATGCATTATATCCTACCTATGGATCTCCTAAAGAAGGCAGACAAAGAAGCATGAGCTGGACCAAGCTCATGTCCAGAGCCACAAAAGCTAGACACCCTTGCATAATTAGACTCTGAGGAGAAAGATGAGATGCAACAGTTGGAGTGGAAGAAAATACCAGCCCTCCATCAGCTTCCATCCGATTCCGTGTTGTCAGGTGAGGATGATAACCAGATCTTGAGCGTTGTGTTCGGTACTGAACCATTGGTGAAGAGGCCTAGAACCAGGGTCTCTCCAAACAAACCTCTAAACCCATAACCCCTTACATTAGTTGCTCCCCACACCCACTCAGTGGTCAAAGCTAGCACTATCATTGACATTTAATATGACTCGGAGCTTGAAACATTTCCGTCCACATTCATCACTAAGCACCCTCCATCACTTCCACCACCCCAATGACCAAACCCTGTCACCACTAGTCCACCCCAGATTACAAACATAGAGTCGATGCAACTTGATCAACCAAATATAGTGGATCAAGGAATCCCATAAATAACCCAAGAGCCACCTAAGTCAAGATCTGAATTTTCTGGTCCAGACCCCAAAGCACCGGAGCAGAGGATGAAGTTGAATGGTCTGAATATAGACATTTAGGAACAACAGCTCGAGCCTTCAACGCAAGGAAAAGACACCCACACTGTGGAGGACCTACACGCCCAAAGAAAATAGAAAATCCCCTCACTAGCCAAGGGTGAGGATGTACAAGAAACCACAATGAAGGAAGTAGAAGTAACAAAAGAGTAGGAGCTACCATATCCTCAGAGAGAACTGAAACCAACACCCGGGCAGAGCATGACATCCGTGTGTGAAAAAATGGAGCGGGTTCTCTAGGACCTTCAACAATGTGCATAACTGATGCAACTTTGCATAACCAAAATAAAGGTTCTGACTCTTTTTCCTGCATCACTAAGGTCAAGGATCGTGATAGGACCACCAAAAGAGGAGGAGGTAGAGACCTTCTCAGAGAATTCAACGGCTTGTGGACTTCCACTATAGACATGAGCCCCTAGAGATGAATCCCCTTCATCTGATGACCTCGTAGAGTGGCTAGCAACGCAATTATTTGGACTGATCAAAGCATCAATTGATCAATTAAAGAAAAGGCTCCAATAGGCCAAGAGATCTGTCCAGGTTGCAAGGAAGGAAGAGTTTATCGTGCAAACATGCATGATTTAGGAAGCACATGAAATAAACCAGGTGCAACACAAACTGGAAAGAGTGCAGGAAAGACTTACTAAAGCATGGCTGGAGATTCAGAAGGCTACGCCTGAACTACCTGAAGTCAGTGATGCAGGTGAGTCGGAACACCAAATTGAGTTGCTACAAGAATCGTGGACACAACTCGCCACCCAAGCTAAGCAGCTGAAAGCACAGTTACAACAAGCCCAAAAAGAAGCAGAGTAGTAGCCTCAGAAGCTACAAGAGAAGATATAGAATATAGTACTGCAAGGCAACAATGCCTAAGAAACACTACACAAGCACACAACGGAATGCAAAAATAATTTCAGGAAAGTCAGCGACTGGATGGGCATCATCGCTCAACACAACCAAGTCTTGGAGGAGGTGTGCACAAAGATCCAAATGATGAAGGAAGAAGTTGCAGCCACAATGGATCCTATGGAGAAACAACATACGTTCGACCAAATTCAACATGCGGAAAACAAGTTGAATGCCCTCTTTGAGGTACAATTCATAGCAAAGAAAGAGCTGCGTGATTTCTAACCTGTCATTCAGGCAGTGTACATGCAAATGCATCAATTTGATGCAACAATAGATTTTGAGTGGAAATTCTTGGTTGCGTCCAATCCAAAGGCAGATATCAAGGAGACAACCCAACAGTTCATTGCAGAGGCATCAGTCCTCACTAGGATATGGCAGGATAAAGTGGGAAACTTTCAAGGAGTGAAACAATGAGCCTTAGAGTTGGTACCATAGTTGGGCCCTTTATTTGAAGAGGTAAAAGAAGAGAAGGCAAAAACAAAAGATCCCAAGGAAGAAGAAAAGGAGGACAAGGGAAAACAACAGATGCTTTTGGAATATGTGAAAGAACCAAGCACTTGACTTGAGGGTGAGTCAAGGATTGTGGTCGGAGCCTATTGGGCCCTTCATTTTTGGATAAGGAATTGTGAAAGTTTTGATTGAGCATGAGTTTCACAAGATTCAACAGAGGCTGGACATTAGAACAAGAAACAGAAACATAATGTAGTTGTGAAAGTCAGTGCAATGCCAACTAAGCAAAAAATGGTTGCAACAGAACAAGGAAGCGCGAAAGCTGAAATAAAAGACACAACCCAGTTATATATAGGGTTGAACATACATGTAAAAGGGTTGTTGTTGACATTTTTGTTGTTGTTGGTCAATTTATTATGAGTTGATTGTTGGGAGTTGAGTCAAGTCGAGTCTTCAGTTTGTAATGAATTTTATCTATCCGTTTAAGAATTGGAGCTCTGCAACATGAGTCTAGAGTTAAGAATCTATACAACGCACTACTGTTTAATTATGAGTTTATAATCAGAGAAAGACTCTGAAGATAATATGAAGAAGGACCTAAATTTTCAAATATGATGTGTCTCTGTGTGTTTTCTTTATGCATTACAGTTCTTCTTTCTGGGTTATAAGTTATACTAAATGGTTCTATGTTTAGATGCTTGTTCTTAATGTAAGTAGGTTCGATTCTTGCACATATATGTTTCAAATATGTTTATGTATCTTGTGCAAGATCAGGGATGAGTCCTGAAGGTTCTATGGATCCTCTTAACTCTTTTCCCTACCCTTCCCTATCTATCTATCTTAGCATCACTTTGGGTGAGACTTATTCTCTTCAGAGGAGATGAAAATGCCAACACTCTAGACTACATATTACATTTTGTTGGTAACCTAAGAAGGACCCTGGTCTGATTAAAATTGTGCCAACATCACCCAAGTCCATTGTTGTTCTATTTGGATGAAGAGATACTATAAAAGGAGGTCATGTCATGGCCGAGAGTTAAACACAACCCGCGCAAGTCAATAATGTATTACATTTTTCCGCTAGAGCTACTGAAGAAGAAGAGTTTGACAAAGGAAGTTGGGTCAAGTTTGCGCAAATTAGATATTCCGCTGAATTCTCAAACACCATCAGAATCAGAAGAAGAGGAAGAACAATGACTCTAATGGCCCAAAAGAACCTTGCTAGAATTGCCCAAGCTTCTGAATGAGTCCGTACTCTCAGGTAAGACCATCAATGGCATTCTAGTTGCTACCTATACATGTAAGGTTCCTTATAAGAAGCCTAGAACTAACGTTTCCCTTGCAGTCAACTGAGCCAGATTCATAAACCCTCAGCCCATATCGAGTGCTATACCTTGCACCTAAGAATGCACTCGTGGTTCCCATAATGTTATTCATTTTATTGATGACCCCAAGTCAAACCCTAACACATATTCCACTGCAATAGCCGAGCAAGACTCACCACCACCATCTAAGGATACCTCAGTCCCATTTCCACCAAACTCACCATAACACATGTAACTAGACATCCCAGAGAACCTTGGTAACCTTGGAGATCTTCTCCTATGAGCTGTTGTCACGTCGATCCAGTCAAATTTTCCAGTTGTGCCCACTTTGGTTAGTTTTCCCTCTAAGGAGATCCAACAATCAACAATGCCATAACTCACCCAATTCCCACACGTCCCACTCCAAGGTTCTTAGTTTCCAAGACCAGAGATCCTCATTGAGGTTCCCCAGGTTCGGAACGGGACCCCAGAAGTTCCACTCAAAACTCTCCAAACTCTTATTCTTCCTATGGTATATCGTCTTCTTCCATATGCAGTCCCTCCTTGTCTTTTTCATCGCTCCCTTTGTTCTCTCAGATGATCCTCTTGTCATCCCATGACTCCCCTATGTGCACGAACCCATTAGCAATCAGATTCCATTGTCATCACATAATTTTTACACAATAGATTTTTATTCATGTACCTAATGATTTTAATAACCTCTCGCGTGAAACTTTGAAAAACACCCTTTCTGTAACACTGTATGATTGAATGCAATCTGTTATCACATATAGTTGTCAAGGGAAGCAGGTTGTCCAAGTTTGTGGCCTGCACAAGAAACATCAAAGCGCAACATTCAGAGCAGTCCATTTTCGGCTCGAAATGCAAGCAATAGGCGAGATCAGCTTCAATGACGGACATTCCTAAGAATATTAGATCGACGGTTCGCAGGAATCGGGGGTTCAAAATTTTATTAAAGATTGTTTGTCAAAGAGCCAAAGTCTCGAAGTGGCCAAAGTGTCCGGAATGTCGAAGCGCCCGAAGTCTCGAAGTGATCGAAGTGCTGAAGTGAATTTGAGTTGTTGATCAGCAATAGCCATGCGTCATTAGATCCATAGCTCCAGGTAAAAACATATGAAGGTGAGAAAGGTTGGTGAAACCTCGTCTCACCACTTAAATGGAAATCCAAGCCAGACTGTCAACAAGTTGGTTCTTCTGCAGGTTCCTACTTAAACACGTTTGCGTCTAGCAGAAGCTTGCACTTGACAGAAGCTCGCGTCTGACAGAAGACTGCATGCACAGTCTTCCATAAAACATGTAGATGTAAAGCCTTGAATGAAAAGACTCGAGCACGCCTCTGCTGTTAGTGGTGAATTGTTCTAAGTATATAGGAGCCATTTGGATATTTTTGAAAAGGTCAATGGTTCAGCAGTGCTCTCGTTTTGTAAACTTTTGATGAAGAACACTAGTTCTCTGGTTATGTATTTTTTTTTGAGACATCTTGGTTAATCTAAGTCAGCTTTGTTACTCCATCTTGTTTGCCTCTGATACTAAGAGAGTTCATGAATGACTGATTCACATGGATTGTTGTAACTGTATTATGATGAATGTTTGATTATAGTGTTGTTATAATTTCTTTCAGTTTCTTTGAGATTTGAATTCAAGAGGATCTTGTGTTTATGTTTTTCCTCCTTATGCGGTTGGAAGACTTGATGTCCACAATAGACCTCTACACTCTCCTCACCAAAGTCTTCCCTATATTCACCCTTACTCTAACTTACTGACTGAAGTTAATCAAGACCTCACCTATAGGTGTATACCAGTCCAGTTTTCTGCGTTAAACTGATATCATCTTGAGTCTTCACCCATTTTAATTCTTTAAAACCAACCCGTGACATAAAAATATGAAGGGTACTGGGCTTACCTCCAACACAATTTGGAGGTGACTTCTAGTGCTAACACAATCTACTGAAAATTCTGTAACATAACCTCCTAATATGTTATCCAACTAAAAATAAATGGCTCAAGTAGTTGGGTTACTTATATAATTCAACTATCTTACCAATTTAGGATTCCAATTCCTCGACACCACAACGTTGTATCTTTGAGTTTTCTCCACTAATATTTCTAGCCACTCTGTTAGAATAATTGGAAATTCGCTAAAGAAAAATTCATGTAGATCTGTGTACACATACATTTGCATCCATTGCTTGTCACTCATCCAAGGATTCTTGTTCTTTTTTTGTGAAAAATCATGTTCCTTTCTTTCCAACCATTCTGATATATCCTTCTTAGTTGGCCTCTAAAATATCCCCCTACTCACAATTTCTTGGGCCTAGCAACATAACCATTTGTTGGCAATGCACATAGGTTGTAAGACCCTAGGTTCAATTTAACTATGACAAAAAAACCCACCAAACACCAACCCTTTCGGTATCACTTGTTTGCACAAATGAAGTCTGACCAGAGGTATCTATTTCGACCTCTAGAACCAAGCTTCTATAGTATTAAGGGAATGGGAATAAATCATTCGGTTCATTCTTTCTTGTTCTGTCAGTGCACATAATTCAGTTCTTATTCAATATTAACTTTCTTATGATTCATATTCCTATAATCAGTAAAATCTAGATTCATGTCTACTCCATTGATTTAACAATTATTATCATTGTGCAAATATTCAACACGAGATAAAAATAAGCTGCTATGCAACCATCCATAATCCATAAGAAAACATAGAAAATACAGACACCACAAGATTCAATATTATCTCTTTATCATTCCTTTATTGATTCTTCTCATACACTAGTACATTCACGAACTCTGGAACTCAACATGGAAATGAACAAAAAATGATAGAACATAACAAAACATAACCCTAATATCCCAACCCATTACATATTTATACATAAATATAGGGACAAAATCCCTAATCTTCTCATCCCAAAAATACCCCATTACAATGCATGGCTAGTTCAGTCAATTGGCTGTTCGATTTCTTTCTTCTATTTTTCAATATGCATGCTGATTTTTTGTTGTTCTTCTATTTATGGAATGTCAGGTTGTCATCCTTCTATCATGCATTATTGTCCATTCTACGTGTTGTATTTCTTTTGTGCAATTTCCTCCTTCTGCATACTATCCTCCTGGATACTCCTTAGTTGTGCTCCCCCTCACTTTCCTTCTTCTTCTGCACACTTTTCATCTACTTAGTATTTTCCCAAAAATTGTATAAAAATTGCAAAACTGTTTCCAAAACTACTTTTCCAACAATGATACAAGATCAAATCAGCCTTCAAATTCAATCCCAAAATCACTTCTTAAATTTGTATACAAAACTACTCAGAAATATACCTCAAATCTGCAAACTTGTCAGATTCGCCATGAGCTCAATTTTCCATTTTTTATTCTGAAACTTGGACCTCAGATATTAGGATCTATTCTCCTTATAATTAAACAAGTGGAATTCAATTTGGACCAACCAAGCTTCATATATAATTGTTTTATCTCGAATACCTGTTTGGGACTATTTTCTGGATTAGTCACAAACCCTAACTTCCAACAAGTATAACTCCATACCTGTGATGAATTAGGATCTAAAACTTGTACCCAATCTTCTTCGATATCTTCCTTGAAATTCCTGCAAATTTTTCTCCTTGAATCATCCCCCAAAAAACATTATAGTGAAAATGGCAAGATGACTCGTTTTGAAGAAGAAAACCCTAGTTTTGAAAACCTCAACTTCCACTGAGTATAACTCCAAACCTGTAATGAGTTTTGTACCCAAGATTATTTATTATATATTATGAAATAACTCCAAGTTTCACTATCTAAATCAGTCTAGAAAAAATTATATATTGAAAATTCCAAGATTACCTTCAAATAAAACCCTAGAACAAATAATCACAAGACTTCATATTCCCTTGTAATTTCGCCCTTCTTTACTTCATCTTCCCTTGGAAATTGGCTCCTCTAGGATGAAATTCTCTCCTCTTCCTTGGCTAGGTCGAAGTGGTGTAATCCAAATGACAAATGAGGCTTCTATTATTTATATTAATCTTCTCCACATGAGGGGGTGGGACCAAGGGTCAAACCTCTTCCTTTAGGATGGTCGACCTTAGGGGATTCTTTACTTTACTTCAAGGGATTCTTCTCTTGGATTTAGGGGCTTATTAACTTGAATTTAGGGGATTATTCACTTGGTTTTAGGGCTTCTTCAAGGATCCATTTTTGTAGAAATCAAAGTGGGCATGTGGAAACAACCATATGTTATCTTATCCCATGAGAGCCATGCTGAAAAGCTACACCATAAGGGGAACACTTTGGAGTTATATACATTTATGTCAAGGATCATTCAAGGCTCTTCAAGTATTCTTCAAATGGACACATCATCATCACTTTTAGGGGCTTCTGGGATTTTTTTTAGGGCTTCTTCTAAGGTTAACATCAATGACAATCAAGTTTCCAACAATATCCCCCTTTGGCATTGATTGCAACTTAGTAAAACAACCATGCTCCCCCTATCTTCATGCTCTGATCCCAATGAATGTACTATCCACTTGTATTCATGCTGACCCCCAATATCTTCATGCTTCTAGTTTTACTATTTTTCTCTTATGGAAATAAATTTCGAGAAGAAATTACTCCTAGTTTTTGTCGAAGATACTCGAAGGTCTCCCTAGGAAGAGGCTTTGTGAAGATGTATACTATATGTTCTTTTGTCCCAATGTACTCCAAATTGATATTCTTTTTTGTGACTTGTTCTTGCAGAAAGTGGAACTTAATAGGAATATGTTTGGTCTTGGAATGCATCACTATATTCTTGGAGATGCTTATAGCATTGGTGTTATCACAGAGTATTGGAATAGGCTCATAATATCTCACTTTTATGTCTTGTAGGGTTTTCTTCATCCATAGAATCTAAGTACAACATTCTGCTGCTGCTTCGATATATTTTTCTTCTGTTGTGGATAAGGATATTGAAGATTGCTTCTTCCTCAACCAAGACACTAAGAAGTCATCTAAATAGAAATATGCTCCACTTGTACTTCTTCTATTATCAATACTTCCTTCCCAATTTTCATCCATGTAGGTGACCATAATTAACTCATTTCCTTTTGCATACCATAGCCCAAAATATGTTGTTCCTTTAAGATATTTGAAGATCCTTTCCACTGCTAGAAAACGAGTTTCCATTGGTGCCACTTGAAATCTTGCAACCTGTCCAACTTCTTGCATTATATCTAGTCTCGAATTTTTCACATAGAGTATATTATCAATCATTGATCTGTAGAGTCTTTGATACACTTCTTTAGATTCATTCTCTTAGCTCAACTTGCAAATGGTAACCATAGGAGTACTCACAGGTTTATAGTATTCCATTTTAAAATTCTTTAACATTTCCTTGATGTACTTGGTTTGGGAAATGAAAATGTCTTCATCTAGTTGAGATATTTGGAGTCCCAAGAAGAAATTCAACTCCCCAAGTAGGGAGATTTAAAATTCATTATGCATATCCTTGGAAAACGCATGACTCAATCTATCATCATCACTTCCAAAGATGATGTCATCAACATACACTTCAATAATAATCATTCTTCCTTGATCCACTTTTATGTAGAGGTTACTATCTGCATTTCCCCTCTTGAATCCTTGTTGCTGTAAGTACCTAACTAATATTGAGTACCACTCTCTCGAATCTTGCTTAATTCCATACATCTCTTTCTTCAATTTGCAAACATAGTCTTCCTTTTCAAATAGTAGAAACCCTTCTGTTTGTTCTATGTGGACTTCTTCTTCTAATTCTCCATTTAGAAAAAATGATTTTACTTCCATCTAATACACTTTGATTCTTTTCGAGCATGCATAAGCTGATAAAATTCTGATTGCTTCCATTCTGGCCACATGAGAAAATGTTTCTTCAAAATCTATTCCTTCAACTTGAGCATATCCTTTGCACACTAGTCTTTCTTTGTTTCTGGTTATCTGTCCATATTCGTTTATCTTGTTTTTGAAGACCCATTTTGTCCCAAACACATTTTTTCTTTGTTCTTGGAACTAGGTCCCATGTCTCATTCTTGTCTATTTGATTTAGTTATTCTTCCATATCATTGATCCAATGTTCATCATTTATGGCTTCCTTAAATTTACTTGGTTCAACTGTGGATAGTAATGAAAAATTTCCTTGTTTAGGTTTTTGTGCTTGCCTTCTTCTTCTGGTTTCTACTCTGACACTTCTATCTCCAATGATTAGTTCTGGTGGATGATTCTTTTGAACCCAATGGTTAGGTATCCTAGAAGGTGTCTGAAAATATTTCTAGTAGTTTTCTTCTTGATCTGCTTCTAGAAGATTCTCTTCTTGTTCTTCCTCTTCTTCTTGATTTAGTTCTTCAGTTTCCTGTTGTTCAAAGATGTTTGAATTTTCGCTTTCCTTCCTAGTATTCAACAAGTCTATTTCATAAATTTTTACATAGATGCTTTCCATATCTTATTGAGTCTTAGATTGTATCACTTATATGGTTTTATTTTGCATGAGTACCTAACAAATATGCATTTATCCAATCGGGAGTCAAATTTGTTAATCTTCTTGTCTTCCCTTTCTATGTAACACTTGCTTCCAAACACTCTAAAGTGATGACATTTGTTGATCTTCCTTTCCATAACTCATATGGAGTCTTATCACTATTACTTATGATCAATCCTATGTTCAATATATGAACGATGTATGCACTGCTTGTCCCCAAAATATATCACTTAGCTAAGATTCATTCAACATGGTTGTGGCCATTTCTTGTACAATTATGTTTTTCCTTTCAACAACTCCATTTCGTTGAGGTGTTGTAGTTGTTGAGAATTGTCATTTTATTCCCCATTCTTCACATAAATCAATGAATTCATTTTAAGTAAACTCACCTCCATTATCTGATATTAACAATTTGATTTTCAAATCAATTTCATTTTCAACCAGTTCCTTGAACACCCTGTAACATTCAAAAGCTTCTAACTTTTTCTTGAGGAAGAAAACCCAGGTCATTCTGGTGTAGTCATCAATGAGTAACATGAATTATTTTTCACCATCCAGTCCTTTTGTTCTCGCAGGCCCACATAAACTAGTGTGTACAATCTCCAATGGTTTTTTCGTAGAGTATTCCCTTGTCTTGAATTCAACTTTTGTTTGTTTTCCATGCTGATAGTGCTTGCACATAGTATATGTTGGCTTTGCAATTTATGGCATTTCTCTTATAAATTACTTGTTGTTGATCTTGATAAGATTATCTAAGTATATATGGCCCATTCTCTTATGCCAAAGCCAACTTTCATCTTCTCTTCCCAAAAAACATTTTTTTTCTTTGATCTCATTCAAGATGTATATGTTGTTTGGAGTCCTTGTCGCTATTACCACTAGTATGTGTGATCCTTCTTTCTTTATTTCACATTCTTTCAAATTGAATATAAGTGCATGTACTTGATTACGCATTTGGCTCACACTTAGAAAATTATGCTTCATATTTTCAAAAAGTAGGACATTTTCTTCCACAACATTGTTATTTCCAAGACTGGCTGTTCCTTTTCCTATAGTTTTGTTTGAGTTATCATTGCCAAACGTGACATACCCCTCTTTTTTCTTTATTTAATGTTACAAATCTATTTTTGTCTCCAATCATATGCTTTGAGAATCCACTATCAATATACCAATGCCTTTTTCTATTTTGGGCTTGGAAGGAAAACCCACATTCCTCAGCCTTCAAATATTCTTGCTTCCTTTTCCAAGTTTTTTGTTGTTCCCCTATATGATTGAAAGGAACATGCCTAGTTTCCCTTCAATAAACTATCAAATCACTTCTGCAATTTCCGACTATGTGCCCAAAATTGTTACATTTATAGCATTCAATTTCATAACCCAGAGCACTAAAACTATTATAATTTCTGTCAAATGGCTCACAAGGCTTTATGGGATAATTTCCTTCATAATGATTCTTGACATTTTCATAGCTACTTCTGTTCCAAGTGTTTCTACCCTTTTCATATGCTCTACAATTTATGGCTTTATGCCCAAAATTATTGCAATATTAACACAAGACAAGAAAAATATTTTGGTACCTGGGTGTGGATGGTCTTCTAGTTGGTGTTGTTCTTCTTAAATCATGATATTATTCTTGGGTCTTATTCATTTCCGGTTTTTGATTCCATGTTCCTATGAATCCATGATATTCTTCTTTATTTCTAGTTTATGTATGTCCTCCTTTAGAGGCTTGCATTCTTCTTTCTTGATGGAACCCTTGATAGTATCTGCATAACTTCTTTTCTCTGGTTCATTTCCTGTAATCATAGAGCTTGAACCCTCATCAATATTATTTTGTTTATATACAAATCAATACTTGTCATAGAAACATTTTTTATTGCAGATGATTTCATCCAGTATTTTTGTGTTATTGACAAAATTTAGTTGGATGTCCTTCTTCTATAGTTCCTGTCTTAGTGAGACTATTTCAGCTCCTAGATTCTCTGTTATTTTCTTCTTTTATTGCATTTGTCTCTTGAGTGTTTCTTCAATCACTTTGGATTCTTCCAACTAAATTCTTAGATTTATGATAGTCTACTTTCCTTCATAATTTTTTCTAGGGTTTTGAAAACCTTCCTTCAGTTTACTTAAATCTTCTTTGTGAGACTTGTTTTTCTTCCTTTATATTCTTAAATCACTTGAGGCATTCATCAATTCTTCCTCAAGATTCACTTCTACTTCTTCTTCATAGTCTCCTTCATTATTTTCAATAGTTTCCTCTTGAGTATCTAGCACCATGAAGAGCACTCTTCTTGAGTCACTGTAACTATCATCATCTTCATCGGATGAGGAACTATCGTCTTTTGAATAGAGTATTTTCTTTTTAAAAAATATTCCCTTATTTCTTTCCTTGTCTCTTTTTTGATATTTCTTTTCTTTGTTGGGAGCTTCTTCATGATCATTATCTGAACCCCTTGCATAAGGGAATTTGGAAGCAAAATCGCCAACTTTACCACAATTAAAGCATTTGAAAGGAATCTTACCTTTGTACTTGTCGATTCCTCTTTTCAACTTTCTCACAAAGTTGAATTATTCTTCATTGTTTGAATCATCATTATTTCTATCGTAGGGTTTTGACCTTGGCTTGTTCTTTCTTATCTTCATGGAGGCTTTGAAAGTTTCTTCACTTCTAGATGGATTTTCCTATTTTCTTCTCATTTCATATGTTGTAAGTATTCCATGTAATTCATCCATGCTCAATGTAGCCATATATTTTATTTCTTCTAGAACTGATATTTTTGGGTCAAATATCATTGGGAGAGATCTCAACATCTTTTGCACAATAACTTAATTTTCAATATTTTCTCCCAGTCCTCATTTAGTATTCAAAATTTCATCAACTCAGAGAAAATAAGCTGCAATATCTTCATCTTCCTTCATTCTCAGATGTTCAAATTGTCCTCTATAAGTCTGAAGAATGGCCCCTTTGAATTTAGCATATCATTCATAAACATTCTTGAGATTTTCCCATATTTCCTTTGCAGAATCACAATGAATAACCTTAACAAATTATGAACCTATTAGACCACTTAGAATGGAATTTATAACCTTTGAATTGTATTCACTAAGATTTTTCCCCACATTATCTATTGGGGTAGAAGATGGTGCAATGTATCCATTTACTGCAACTTTGCAAACATCAAATCCCCGTCCTTGCAAAAATTCTCTCAATTGTATGCTCCAAAAAACATATTTTTTTCGATCAAACAATGGTGTTCCATTTTTGGTAAATTATCCTTGATTATCCATGATATTGTTTCTAGTGGTTAGACTATTATTGAAGGAACCCACTCCGATACCAATTGTTATAATAATCAAGAATATTAAGGGGGGGTGAATTAGTATAGAGTTATTTCAACAATTTTTACTTTCAAGCACTACATAACAATTAACCATTAATCATGCCATTCATCATCAAATAAAATCATACACATTGCACACATATTTTTACGTGGAAGCCCAACTGGAAGAAAACCACATAAACTTTTCTTAAGTAGTTTCAAGATTTCACAAGCACCAACTTGAAGGAAGCACCCACTCCTTGAGTTTTCCAACACCTACTTGAAGGAGACACCAATCCCCTTGGAACCAACTAAATCCATAAAGGATCTAATATATTCTTTGGTTCTATCCAACCTCTGATTGCTTCAATATTTTTTGGATCCACTATTATGCCATTCTCTGAGACAATGTGGCCTAAATAGTGGATATGCTTTTGATAAAAAGTGCACTTGATAAACTTGGCATAAAATTGGTGTTCTCTCAACACTTGTAGCACCATCCTCAAATGTTTCTCATGCTCCTCCTCTCTCTTGGAATATATAAGAATATCATCCAAGAAGACAATGATGAATTTTTCTAGGCAATATTTGAATACTCCATTCATTATACACATAAAAGTAGCTAGTGCATTTGTAAAGACAATTGGAACTACCACAAACTCATAATGGCCATACCTTGTTCGAAAGGTTATATTGCTAGCATCTTCTTCTCTGATTCTCACTTGATGATAACCTGATCTCAAATAAATCTTGGAAAGTACATTTTCTCCCTTCAACTGATCAAAAATATCACTGATCCTTGGCAAAGGATACTTTTTCTTTGTTGTAACCTTATTACATTGTGTAAAGTCAATACACAACCTCATAGTTCCATCCTTTTTATTCACAAAAAACACCAGGGAACCCCAAGGTGAGTCACTTGGGCATATGTACCCTTTCTTCAATAATTATTTTAGCTACATCTATAACTCTTTTATCTATGGTGTGGTCATTCTGTAGGGAGTTTTGGACACTGGGGAAACTCTGGGTATTAAGTCAATACAAAAATCAATGTCTCTCTTTGGTGGCAATCCCAACTATTGTAACATTAATGATTTTGAATAAAATTTAATAAAATTTTATTTTAATTAGTGTTAATTAGTTAATTAGCTAGTTTAAACTTTTAAATTTTCTTTTAATTTAGATTCATTTATGTTTCGTTTCAAAATGTTTTAAACAAAACATTAATATACTAGTTTAGGTTTTTATTTATTTATTTTAATTAGTTTAGTTTAGTTTAGTTCACAAATATTTAAATAAAATGCAATATAGTTTATTTTTTTATTTTTGTTATTAGTAATATGTGTTAATGAAATTTATATTAGTTTTAATAAACTTTATATATGCTTTGATATATTATTTATATTGATAAAGTATGTTTTTGTAGGTTAATCGTGTGTTTCCCCCCCATGTTTGATGTTTAACAAAAAAGGAGTGGGGGGGGGGGGGTTAAATTGGGTTTTAAATTTTTAACTTGAGTTAAGTGTGGGAAACATGTTTGGTTAGCCCTTCCTTTTTTTAGAAAAAAAGAACCGGGAAGCAATAAAATAAAAACAAATGCGGAAACAAAACACAGAAGATACACAATACAATAGAGACACATATATACATGGTTCACCTAGTGTGGGCTACGTCCACCAGAGAAATTTTCATGACCTTCCTTTATTATTATCCAACAAATGAAGGGATACAACCTACAACACACCCATTGTAACTTCCTATTTTTTCTCTCACAATATCTTCTCTCAGAATACAATATTCACAATGATACATAGCCGCGATACATTTCCCTCATAAAAGAGGGTTGCCTTCTAGAGAAAAAAACCCTAACATAACTTCTACCATCAGATTTTCAACCTTATAATGAATGGTCCATATTTACTATGAAATTAAAATATACATTTACAAAAAGGGTGGGAGGCGGGGGGAGGTTGGGGGGGGGGTGAACTATTTTTTTAACTTTTTAAGTTGACTTGAGTGGTGGAAACATGTTGAGTTAGCCTCCCCTTGAAGGTTTTCAAAACATTGGGGACCCCCCGAAATGAACATAAATCTGACACGTGGCAAGTTTCGGGCAATGAACTTTCGGTGCCATTTCCAAAGCAATGGAGACGAATATGAAGATTCTAAAACATGGGTTTTTTGCAGAGTGACCCAAATTGGATGGCATGCATACTGATTTGTAAAAATGATGAACAATTTAGGATATTTGGTCGTTTTACTAAAGTTGATTTTTCTAGATTTCGTGAACGATTGATTTTCCCAAAAATGCCCAACGCCAAATTGGATGCCTGGTTAGTATTGAGGAAAGATCAAACTATTATTTGATTAAATTATAAAAGGAGGTTCTATAAATTGGATATCAAATATGCTATCTAGAAACCATATTGATAATAAGTTTTGTTGGCAAAAGAGGTGGAAAACAAAAGTTCTCGAAGAATTAATATTTGCAACATAAATCATATTTTTTTTAGAGAAATGGGACATCACATGGAGTTGAAGTGCAAGATCCATAACAACCTGTTTTGTTTTTATTTAGAAATGGGTTCCAAACTTGAAGGCATCAAGTTAGCATTAAAAAATCATAAAGGTAGCAACTGGACATTGAGGAAGGGGTTAATAGGTTAGGAAATTTGGCAGCAAAGGGACTATACTCTCTGTAATGAAGCCCATAGGGATATTGTAATTATCTCAAGATCATGGATTAATTCATGGATTTGAAACTCATTTCAAACAAAGTTTGTTTTCCTCTTCATTTTTTGTGTTAAGCTTCTTATATTTATGTCCCTGATCTTTCTCATTATTTGAATAAGATTGCAAACAACAATTTGGTACGACCACCATTTTTGTTCATAAATTGAAGAAATGTTATAGAAAAGTTTTCCACACTCCATGCATATTGATTTGATGGTCTTCCATTTCCCTCTGCAGATTTTAATTCCCCTTTTTATTCACTCTAGAGCTAAAAATACATATTTTTGTCCATATACATGACCTACAGTTAGACAACTCACGTATACGCAGGTTGCTCCATTATAGCCCCTGGATGAGGATATATGTTGCCCCTAGATGAGGATATATATTGTAAAATGATCAAGTATCAAATGACAACTTTGTTTCTAGAAATTTTAGATCTGTTGATTGGTCCTTCACTATTCTTTATTGTACATCTGCAAAATGTTTTCTGGTATCTTGTACATTCAAAAGATCATACATTCAAAACCTCATCTATTTTCTTAGAAAAAAAATCCAGCTTCCTGTTGTGTTCCTAAAAAAGATAATCTCTTTCTGTTAATTCCTTTTGTAAATAGTGATGACCCTCTTGCATCTGTGCCTTTTGAAAATTTTCTTGAATTTTTTTTCCAAATCCCTATTCTTCCAAAGCATAGTCAATCTTGTAAACTATTTGAGAATGAGACTTATATACTAGCTCCTACATTTAGTAGTACACTTTTTGACCAACCTACAAAGATTCACCTATGGGTTATAAATAGATATAAACCTCTTAGGTTTCCATCTCTCCTTCATGATTTACCTCCCAAAATTTTCAAATATCTTCCTAAATTCAATGGAGAAGATGATGTTTCAGCAGAAAAGCACATGGCATCCTTCGAACATTTCACAGATTTCTTAGATATTCAACATAAGGATGCATTTATGAGGATGTTCACTCACTCTTTGGAAGGAGAGGCCAGAAGATGATTTAGAAACTTAAAAATTGATTCCATTAGTTCTTGGACTGATTTCCATGATCTTTTCTTGCACAAATGGGCTGAGAGAAAATAACATCATTAGTATCTAACAAGGTTTTATACTATTAGAAGAAATGATGAAAATGTTACAAAATTTAATACAAGCTTTGAAAATTCATATCACAATTTTCCTGTTGAAATTTATCCTTTCGAAGTTGCTTCCAAGGTGTATTATGCAATAGCACATCATCCTCATTTGGCCTTTTATCTTAGAGAAATGAAGTATCCGACTTTGGAATAGAGGTTTATTGATGATGAGGAGATTGAAAACAATTTATGAGCTTGTGGGAAGCTACCTAGTAAAAAAAAGAATGAGGATATGGATACAAAGGATAAAAGAGAAGAAAATGAACAAGACAAATCAGATATGTATATTTATTTAATTCATATTTTTGAGAAGGAAAAATAGACTTTTCATGTTTCAAATCAACAACATATTAATGATTGGGAAACTGATTTTTGTATATTTTTTTAAAGTAATTTTCATGATGAGGAAAATGAATTTACTGAAGATGAATCTGAACAACAAGATAGCTACTATGGATGTCTTTATGAAAATTTTCAAGAAGATACAATACTTTTGTCTACTTTAGAAGATTAAAGTCAATATTTCTTTTGGAAAATTGATACCTCTTCTCTGGAAAATGATGGTGAGTTTTAAATGCGTTTTGAAGCTTCAAGAAATTTGGTATGTGCTAATGAATATCATAATGAATTTTTTCATTTTCAAGAAGATAAAGGGTATTCTGATACTTTGAATATTTTTTATCAGAAGTTAGAAAAGGATGTGTAAAAGCCCAAATAAAATCTACTAAATAGTTCTGGAATGCTTCTCTCTTTTCTTCAAAATAACATTTCAAAGGAAAGCATTACTCTCCATATTGATGAAAAATAGATTTCAAGATTAGCATATTCATAAATTTACAATAGTTCTTTACTTTTTGATGAATTTGATGATTATAATGTTGACTCTCAATAAAAGGAAAGACAAATATTTTCATCATTATATACAAAAATTTTGAACGACAATAAGTTCATATATGACAATTATGAAAATAAATGCATTGATGGTTTTAAATATGTGCAAACCATTTTTCTTAAATATGAGGATGCATTTTATTTTCAGCAGATTGTTTATCCAGGGTCTCATGATTCAAAATTTCTTATCCAATGAGACTAAGAGCAAATTCAAGACAAGCAAATTTCCAAATCTTCAAAAAAATTTGTTAGTCCACCAATTTATGATGTATATGCTTATGATAAAGAATTCTTAACTCATGTTTGGGAAAATAAAGAGCAGTCTTTTATTGCCCCAAAATACTAATTCAAATTGTTATGAAGGATTTTTTAGTCAAAAGAATGACTCTTGTATGGTTTTCGCCAATGAGGAAGAACATATTTCTATATCAACATGTGCAGAAGTGTATGGTATTGGACCATTGCATGATGAATATAAAGACCTTGATGAATATTTTCAGATAGAAATACTATTGTCTATCAAAAAGCTTGAAGATATTAATTCGGAATTAGTTGAGGGTTGTAAAGATCAATATGATAGTTTTATGGATAATTAGGTAGTCATATTTTATCAATATGAAGATCCTCTAGCAATCCGCTTAGAATCATCAGGTGATGTGAGTTTTTTATTGTTCTTTCACTGTAAGTATGGATTCGATTCTATGTGGATTCTATGTTATTTATATTATTCTTTATTTTAGTAATGAAGTGTGAAAGACAATATTATATAAGTAGTATGGAACTTACATGGTATCACTAGAAATATCATTTCACTTGAATAAAGTGGGAGTAGGAAGGTTATGTACATAAATAAGCTCACAATTTGAGCATTTACCACAAATTTTCAGTTTCAATTTTGTGTACAAGTTTCGAGTATCATGATAGAATAAAATCCATTTTTGATAGGAGAGAAAAACATAGAAAATTTTCCCATGGAGACTTGGTTTTAAGGTGGGATAGCAGAAGAGAAGACCATGATAAACATGAGAAATTTGATAACATGTGGCCTGGACCTTTCAAGATTGTTGTAGTAGAAGGAAACAACTAATTTTCTCTTCAGAATTTGGATGGTGATCTGCTAGAATTGCCCATGAATGAGCAATTTCTGAAACGTTTAATTCAATTTTAATTTTTTACTAGTTTCATTCATTGTCTATAATTGGTTTTGGGTAATTATTTTCTAAGTTGAGAATTTATTATCAAACTTATAGCTAATAGTTTCTCTCAAGGCATGCTATTAATTATTAAAAATAATCAGTATATATTGGTATATTTTGGAAAGATAGGATTAAGACTAAGGAAATGAAAACCTTTATGAGTATACTTTATAACTTAGGTATTTCCGACTCATCTTTGATAAACATACATTATCACTATGTGTGTAAAACATATTGGTTTCCCCCATCTCATCCAAAGATTAAAAAAAATAAAAGAGATGGTGAAAGGAAATTCAATTGGGAAATGTAGGTATCTTCATTGGGTCTATGGATGCTCGTTGGTAGTGAAACAAAGCCTACAATGTCGGGGTGACTACACCATAGGCTATGGACACTTTTTGGAAGTGTAGCAACACCATGAAGATAAAGGAGGATTACTAATGGTATCTCTATTCTATTTATTCAATTATATCAGTTTCCTCAAGAATAACTTTATTCTGACCTTAATAAGCTATAATATAAAAAATTTACATTTTCAAATTTTAAAACCTTGAGTTGACAAACATCAGTTAGGAATTTGACTTTTTAGCTAAAATTTATAGTTGAATTACCTAGATAGTACTTGAGTAAAGTTGAATGTGGGAAAAACTTTTTATCCTTTCCCGGTCTTACTCATTTAAACGTGTTAAAATATATACTTATTAGTAGTTCTATCTCTTCTATTATAGATTAATCTTTACAATTAAGAAGAAAAAGTTTTCTTAATTTAGTGTTTTATTGAAGAGTGATTTTTAGAATAAAGTTTTGTTTTTAGAATAAAGTTTTGTTTTCAGAATAATGATTACATACCCAATAATGAAGGCACAAGGTCTACTTTTATTTAGAGCCTTGTAGAGAGACACTATCCCCAGATGGATCCTAATGTTGTAACATTAAATGTTTTTGAATAAAATTTAATAAAAAATGATTTTAATTAATGTTAATTAGTTAATTAGCTAGTTTAAACTTTTCAAATTTCTTTTAATTTAGTTTCATTTATGTTTCATTTCAAATTGTTTTAAACATAACATTAATATGATAGTTTAGGTTCTTTATACTTATTTTAATTAGTTTTGTTTAGTTTAGTTCTAAAACATTTAAATAAAATGCAATATAGTTTAATTTTGATTTTTGTTCTTAGTAATATATGTTAGTAAACTTTATATTAGTTTTAATAAACTTTATATATGATTTGATATATTATTTAGATTAATAAAGTGTGTTTTGCAGGTTAATCATGTGTTTCCCCCCATGTTTAATGTTTAAAAAAAAAGAGGGGGGGGGGGTAACTATGGTTTTAAATTTTTAACTTGAGTTAAGTGGTAGAAACATGTTGAGTTAGCCCCCCGTCTTGTTATAAAAATACAATCGTGGAGCAATAAAATAAAAACAAATGCGGAAACCAAAAACATAAGATACACAATACAATAGAGACACATATATACGTGGTTCACCATGTGTGGGATACATCCACCAGATTAATTGTCAGGTACTTCCTTTATTATTATCCAACAAATGAAGGGATACAACCTACAACACACCCGTTGTAACTTCCTCTTTTTTCTCTCACAATATCCTCTCTCATAATACAATATTCACAATGATACATAGCCACAATACATTCCCCTCATAAAAGAGGGTTGCCTTTTAGAGAAAAAAACCCTAACATAACTTCTACCATCATATCTGCGACCTTATAATGAATGGTCCATATTTAATATGAAATAAAAATATACATTTACAAAAGAAAATCTTCCTTCGGGGGCTTCGCCCCCAAACCCCCACCGAGGGCCCGCTTGCCCCCGAACCCCGCAAGAGGGGCAAGCCCCCCCTTCAATCCCCCACGTGGAGGAGTGTAAAGTATTCCAAGGTGTAAAGTATTCATGGGTTATAAACACGACTGTAAAGAAAGACCTCTAAATTAGGAAGATAATTAGGCTCCACAACCAATAATCTCCCACTTGGAGGTTGATCTCAACAACTCCACCACTGATTTATTTGTTGGAATATGATCCTTCTTGGACCTGGAAAATTTCTCATCTTCACCTTCATGCTTGAAGACCAGCTTAAACTGAGCAGGAACTCATTTTCTCCCTGGTTACTCCCTTTGTTAATATGTCTGCAGGATTCTGGCTAGTGTGTATCTTTTCCAACTTCAAATGTCCATCTTCCAGGATAGATCATATGAAATGGTACTTGAACTGTATATTATTAGTATTCAAATGGAAGGTTGAGTTCTTTGAAAGATGAATGGCACTCTCACTATCACAGTACAACCTACTATTCTCATGCTTCTTTCCCAATTCCTCCATAAACCTCTGTAACCAAATTATTTCTTTACTAGCCTTTGTTGCAACAACATACTCTGCCTCTATTGTTGAAAGTGCAACAACCTTTTGCAGTTTTGAAATACAACTTATTGATGTTCCACCTATAGTAAAAACATACCATGTGGTGCTCCTCCTGCTATCTTTTTCACCTACCATATTTGAATCAACATATCCCTATAGAAAAGTGTAAGAACCTCCAAAACATAATGCATGAGTAGTAGTACCTTTCAAATACACTTTATTTACTCCCAATGTTCTTTACTTGTATTGTTCATATACCTACTCACAACTCCCATTGCATGTGCAATATTTGGTCTTGTGCAAACCATCACATACATCAAGCTACCAACTGCTGATTAATAAGGGACCCTGGACATGTATTCTATCTCCTCTTGTGTCTTGGGACACATTTCCTTAGTTAACTTGAAATGGTTGGCCAAAGGTTTACTAACTGGTTTTGCATTCTGCATTCTAAACCTCTCCAACACCTTCTCTATGTAGTCACTCTGAGACAATGTCAATTTGTGATTTTTCTTGTCTCTTGTTATTCTCACACCAAGGATTTTATTTGCAACATCCAAATCCTTCATCACAAATGAATTAGCTAATTTCTTCTTGAGCACATTTATATCCTGCATATTAAACCATGCAACAAGCATGTCATCTACATATAATAGCAAGATAATATAGCTTCCATTTTCTAGCTTTTTAAAATAAACACAATGATCAGAATGATACCTACTATAACCTTGTTCTGTCATAAACCTATAAAAATTCAAATACCAATGCCTTGGAGCTTTCTTTAGGCCATACAATCTCTTCTTCAACTTGCATACCAAATTTTCCTTCCCTTTGACCTCATACCTCTGTGGTTGCTACATATAAATCTCTTCCTCCAAATCCCTATGGAGAAAAGTTTCTTTTACATCTAACTGTTCAAGATGTAAATCTTCTACTACCAAAAGACTTAAAATAGTCCTAATTGAAGTCATTTTAACAACACGAGAAAATATTTCTTCAAAATCTATACCTTTCTTTTGTGCAAACCCCTTTACAACAAGTCTCGCCTTGTACCACTTTTTGCCTCCATCTTCTTCCTTCAACTTGTAAACCCATTTATTTTGTAATGCTCTTTTTTTTGCAGGCAACTGAACCAAATCCCAATTCTGGTTATTTACGAGGGAATCCATTTCCTCTTTCATGCCTTGCTCCCACTTATTTTTAGTGTCTACCTGCATTTCCTCTTCATAACATTATGGTTCACTAGAATCAATCAACAATAAATAATACAATGAAGGAGAGTATCTTTCAGGGGGTCTACTTAACCTGGTAGATCTTCTAAAAAGACTTGGGGGAGTTTGAGGTACCTCTTGCTCTTGTTCTTGTACTTTTGATTTTCCGGTACCTTTGGAATTTCTTTTTCAGTGATCTCATCAAGCATTGTGTATTCTAGTTTTTCTTTTTCTTATATCTTTCCCTACAATTGATCTTTGTACATGAACTTCTCATTGAATATGACATATCTACTCCTAATGATTTTGTGATTTTCATAATCCCATAAGAGATAACAAAAATGATTAACACTGTATCCAATAAAGGTACACTTCTTGGATTTTTTATCAATATTTGTTCTATTTTCTTTATCAATATGGACAAATGCTTCAAAACCGAAAGTATTCAGAAAATAATAGTTTACCTTTTTACCTTCCCATGCTTCCTCTGAAATTCTACCATCCAAATATCTTGAAGGTCCTTTGTTTATTAAGTAAACAATAATATCTACACCATCTGCCCATGACTATAAGGGTAAACCAACATGCAATCTCATACTCCTTGCATGCTCCATGATTGACATGTTCATCCTTTTTGACACACCATTTTCTTGTGGTGTTTCTGGAACCGTCTTCTCTCTACGAATCCCATGGTATGAAAAGGAATCATCAAACTCCTTGCTACAATATTCACCTCCATTTTTTGATTTGAGACACTTAAACCTTTTTCCTGTCTCATTTTCAACCAAAGCTTTCCATTTTTAAAAGTATCAAAAACATCAAATTTTTGTCAAATGCAATAAAATCAATTTTTTCTAGTTGCATCATCAATAAACATAACATAATAACGATAGCTACCAAGAGATGATACCTGAGCTGTTCCCCATACATCTGTATGCACAAGCTCTAACCTTTCACTCTTCTTTTCTTTTTCGACTATGAAAAATCTGACTCTCTTTTGTTTTACATAAACACAATGCTCACAGAAATCCAAATCAATTTGTTTAAGATCTGGCAACAAATTTCTTTTGTGAATTATTTTCATCCCATTCTCACTCATGTGCCCAAGCCTATGATGCCAAAGTGTTGTATCCACTCCTGTAGAAGCTAAAGATATAGACAAATCATTATTACAAGTACATAAATACAATGTACCTACCTTCTCTCATTTTTCTATCACCAATGATCCTTTGGTGACCTTCCACACCTTATCTGTAAATATGGATATACAACCTTCACTTTCCAACTGCCCTGTTGAAATTAGATTTTTCCTTAGATCTGGAACATGTCTTACCTCTTTCAACAACCATTGGTTTCCATTGCTTTGCTTTATTTTTACCTTTCCCATTCCAACAATTTTGCATGGTGCATCATCACCCAAGTGAACCTATCCAAAATCACCTTGAACACAATCTAGAAAATATTTCCCATGGGGTGTGGCATGAAATGAAGCCCTTGAATCTACTACCCAAGAATCAGAAATATTATCTACAGAAAGAATCAAAGCATCTTGTAACACATCACCTATTACATTTGCTTCTTGATTTTTCTCCTGCTGTCCATCTCTTTGCTTCTTTGGAGCTCTACAATATTTCTTCAAATGTCCTTTCTTCCCACAATTCCAGAACTCTATCTTTCCTAGTCTAGTTTTGGATCTTGCCTTCCTAAAATTCCCACAGTTCCCTGATCACTTTCTTCTATCCTTTTGTCTTCCACTTTTCTCCATGTTTAATGCATTGCCTAATGTCTCACCTGTGCTTTTCTGTCACATTTCCTCACTAAGTATAACACCAACAACATCACCAAATTTTAAAGTGTTGGAACCAGAGACATAGTTACTTACATACATGACCAAGCCATTCCATCTTTCTGGCAATGAGCACAAGATTAGAAGAGCCCTAACCTCTTCATCAAAGTCTACTTTTATAGAACTTAGTTGATTAGTAATTGTATTAAATTCATTTAAATGAACTACAACAGACCAACCTTCTGACATATTCATATTAAATAATCTCTTCATTAGAAATACCTTATTGGACGCCGAGGGTTTTTCATACAATTTAGCCAATGTGTCCATCAACTCCTTCATTGTCTTTTCTTTTGAAATATTGAAAGCCATCGATGCTGCCAGGCTCAACTGTATCGTTCCTAGTGCCTTTCTGTCAAGAACCTCCCATTCTTCATCCTTCATGGCCTTCAACTTCTTTTCTATTCCACCCAATGGTAGGAATAGATCCTTCTGATATAAATAGTCTTCCACTTGCATATTCCATAACTAGTAGTTTTGGTCGTTAAAGTTCTCAACCCTAAACTTTCCATCTTCCGCCATTTCTCCCACTCGAACCAGAAACCCTCTTTTCATGTGCATTACCTTTCGCTCTAATACTAGTTGTTAAAAAAACAGGATCACAGAGAAATAAAATAAAAACAAATGCGGAAATAAAACAAAAAAGATACACAATACAATATAGACATAGATATATGTGGTTCACCCAGTGTGGGCTATGTCCACCAAAGAAATTTTCATGTCCTTCCTTTATTATTATCCAAAAAATGAAGGGATACAACCTACAACACACCCATTGTAACTTCCTCTTATTTCTCTCACAATATCCTCTTAGAAAATACAATATTCACAATGATACATAGCCATAATACATTTCCCTCATAAAAGAGGGTTTCCTTCTTGGGAAAAAAACCCTAACATAACTTCTACCTTCAGATCTACGAACTTATAATGAACAGTCCATATTTACTATGAAATTACAATATACATTTACAAGGAAAATTTTCCTTCAGGGCTTCGCCCCCGAACCACCACCAGGGGCCCGCTTGCCCCCGGACCCTGCAGGAGGGTCAAGCCCTCCCTGCACTTCTCCATGTGGAGGAGTGTATAGTCTTCCAGGGTGTAAAGTATTCATGGGGTATAAACACGGATGAAAAAAAAATACCTCTGAAGCAGGAAGATAATCAGGCTCCACAACCAACACCCCCAACCCCATGGTTTTCAAAACATTGGGGACGCCCCCAAAATGAACAAAAGGCTGACACATGACAGTTTTTAGATAATAAATACCCAACTAGATTTCTGAAGCAACGAAGACAAATCCAAAAATTCCAAAACATGGGTTTTTAGCAGAATGACCCAATTTGGGTGGCTTACAAGAATATTTAAAAAATGATGAATGGTTTGGGAGATTTTGTCGTTTTATCAAAGAGGAGTTTTCTAGATTTCGTGAATGATTGGTTTTCCCAAAAATGCCCAATGCCAAATTGAATGCCTAGTCATTCTTCAGGAGGGATCAAACTACTCTTTGGTTAAATTATGATAAGGAGGTTATCTAAAGTTTATATCCCATATGTTATCTAAAAACCATATTGATAATAAGTTTTGTTGGAAAATAGGTGGAAAATAAAAGTTCTTGAAGAATTAATATTTGCAACATAAATCATATTTTTTTCAGAGAAATGGGACAACGCATGGAGTCGAAGTGTCAAGAATTCCATAACAACCTATTATTTGTTTTATTTATAAATGGTTTCCAGACTTGAATGCATCAAGCTAGCATTCAAAAAGCATAAAGTTAGTAGCTTAAGGTTGAGGAAGGGGTTAACAGGTTAGGAAATTTTGTAACAAAGGGACTATGTTCTCTATAATGAAGCCCGTGGGGCTATTGTAATTTTCTCAAGATCATGGATTAATTCATAGATTCACAACTCATTTCAAACATAGTTTGTTTTCCTCTTAATTTTATGTGTTAAGATTCTTATATTTATATCACTGTTCTTTCTCATTATTTGAATAAGATTGCAAACAACAATTTGGTATGACCACCACAATTCATAAATTGAAGAAATTATAAATTGCAGGCTTGATTTGTGTAATTTGAATATAAATAAAACATATCTTGTGATACAACTGATTTTATCATCTTTATTTTTCACGAAGTATTTATGTAGATGGAGAGTTACCAATTGTAGGAATTTGAGTCAATTTCAATCTTGTTTTTTGTACCTTTAATATATACATGTTTAAGGACCTGTAGGTTACTTTATTTCATTCATTTTGTTGGATTTATTACCTTATGCCCAATAAAATCATCATTTTTCATCTAAGATATGCAAAGACTTCCTTACTCACTACTAGGCCCGCGATTTATTGTTCTTCTCCTTTCTTCTACCTATCATTACCAACAATTGTTCTCTATTGGATGAGATTTTGTTCCCAATGGATTAGACCTCTAATATTTGAAGTTATGGTATTATTATTCTAGTCTAATATCATTCTTATCTTCAACCATGTTTGTCCTTTTCTTTATTCATTTAAATCTGACATCCTGAACTTAACGACCAAGAATTGCTTCTTAGTGACAGTAGGCAACTAGTTATCTAAAATTTGATGAGGAAGCCCTATCTAGTCCAAGAGCCAACTTGTGTCCTAAAGTAGGTTATTATATTTCTTGGCATTTTTCCTAAGCATTCGAGAAGAATCTCAAGTTACAACACCAACAATAGAATCCCCAAACACGTCTTCATATTCCTTTAAGACTTTATAATATTTGATACTTGGATCTTTATCATTTGTTGGATCTTCCATATGGGTTGCCTTATCTGACACCCTTTCCTAAAACTTGTTTTTATTTGCAATGTTGAAATCTCTCTAATAGTTATAGGCCTTGGAATACCTTGAACTGTCCTTGAATTCCCTTCTTCATAAATACATGTTAAAGCTTTGTTCTAACAATCTAGTAAATCATGGCGCTTGTCTAGCAAATTCATACCAATCAAGAATTCATATGATGCAAGTGGTATGATGTTTAAATAGGCCTTAGTGTCAAATCCATTCATGTTTAATGGGAAATTTATGAAAAGTTCACCGATTTTCCTCTTGGTTCTAGTATCTAGTTGAACTAACCAATAATTTTCTTGCTTACATCTCTTTAAATTAATTCTTTCAACTAGATTTTGATCTATATAGCTATGACTAGCTAAACAACCTTTCAAAATAGCTATGGGTTGATTATTAATCTTACCTTCTACCTCAATAATGTAGGATTGGTAGTTTTCTTTTCTATTGTCCAAGGAAACAAAAATCGTTGGCATGCTAATGCCCACATCCTCAATCATATCCTTCTTCTTGATTTTATGCACAATCCCAATCCTATCTCCCTTGTGAGGAAAATAATTATACACGTGTTCCCTTTTGCATCCCCAACACTAATGGGATGTTATCTTGGCCTCTTCCCTAAGGAATCTATCATTTTAGGTTCACCTTGTGTTGGATTCCCTTGCTAATGTGTTTGAGAGTTGTTCCTGATGAAAGGTAGCTTGAATCCTTTCTTCCTTTGATCCATCTTTCCTTTATTCTTATCATCCTTGTCCTTTTGGAATGTTGATGTTTCCTTGTTATGTTTATAAAAATACTTATCCGTCCTCATGTCTTCTTACAAAGTATTAGGCTCATCAAATTGAATTTTATAATTGTAAATGATGGAAATCAACTCAATAACCTCTGGATTTTCACCTTCTCATCTGTGATAAAGTCTACGTACCTCATAAGCTCTATGAATTTCCTCTCATACTCCTCCATGGTCATGCTTCCTATCTTGAGCTTGAAAAAATCCTATATCTTCTTGTCATAGTAATATTTTGAAAAATACTATTATCAGAAGTATTTCTTGAACTGTTTCTAAGAAATTATCTTCTCCTCAATATGCTTGACCTGCTTCAATTGGTCCCACCACAGGGAAGCAGCTGAAAATATTTTCTCATGCTCAACAAGTAGGATTCAACATCTTCACCCTTCGTATGCTCTCCATCAAATGGTGGTGTCTTGCGTTTCTTGAGCTCTCCTTGCAAGATTTATGACTCATGCCTCCTCCTATGATGTTTGATAGGGGACACACTTGGGTTGTTCTCTTATTTTGAGGGTGCACATTCTCTTCTGGTTGAGTGTCTTAGTGAATGATGATGTCTACTAACACTTCTCAAGTGCCTAGATCCCTTGTTCTCATCCTTCCTATCACGATATCTGGATACTGCTACATATCTTGCATTGGATGCTTGTTTTGTGTTAGAATATTTATTGATTTGTCTTTGCAAAATATTCAAACTCTGTAGTAGTTGAGTGTTAATTTGATTTTTCTCCTCCTGATACCTTATCAACTTTTTTTTTGTCTTCCCTGTATCTCTATACTTCTTTCCTCGATCTCTTCATTATCTCTACGAGTTCCACTCTTCTTCTATGTCTAGTAGACTATGTTTCTACATTTCCTAGGTTGATATTTAACCCTTGATTTCATATCCATGGTTGTAAGAACCTTGTGCATCAAAAATATCTTTAGTCCTCATTTATAAATCTTATATGTTATGCCTATACCTCTAGTTCTGCAAAAATGAGCATGCAACAATTACTTTTATAATTATGCATATTGTAAAATATTCCATTAATTAGGCTACATGTCATTCTTGATCTCAATTTATGAAGAGTATAGACGCACTAAACCACACTCTAAAGATTTATACACATTCTCCTTTTGATTATATTTCCAAAGACTTTACGCATGTCTCATTTTGAGTCCTGAGTGAAAAGTTACAACTTTATGAAATCAATTATTTTGTCATTTTTTGTGCTCATTTAATTGGTACAATAATTTTCAAGGACTAACTTCTTCCCCTTGTAGAAAAAAATCTATCTGTAACCAATAATTTTTTTATGTTAGGCATAGATAATAATCATTATGATGAGTATACAACAACTTTCAAATTTGGAATCTGATGTTTCAATCAAATTCTGTATAAATATGGAATTGATGACTTTGCACTTTTAACATTTTCTTCAAACTTGGAATTTTTAGCTAAAATTGACTATCTCCCAAAGGGAGCAAAATTGGGAAAAAATTCCTCAAGACAAAGTTTTCTGAACTCAATTTGTGGTAAAATGTTGAGAAACTAAATTTTTCCAAATTTATGATCTAAGGTCCTTTCTCCTTCGAAGATTTCAAAAATATCCAAAAAGTGTCCCAGAATAGTGGATTTTCTGTTGTTTTCGCACCTCCATTCCAAACCCTTTGGAACTATACCAAAATCCCAATTGGGTATCTTCATGTCTTCATTTTGGGCTCACTATAAAAATTTCATCAATAACATGACCTCTATCAAAGAGAACCACCCAGTTCTTTAAAAAACACTAACTTGCATTTTATGGAAAATTTAAGCATAAATGGCTAGTGGCCCTCACTAAAACTTTTGTAGGTTTTCTCAATGCAGATATAACCTTTAAATTTCATTATATTTTGAGTTAAATTTCTCTTGTTATTTCCAAAACAATTTTTTGGCTCCAGACTTATTTTTTGGCTTTGGATTTTTGACTCCAAGATTTTGGCATGGCATGTGGCTACTGGTGTCCACTTATCAACCCATGACTCAACCATGTCACCATCCTCCTCCAATGACGAACTACCATTTTTTTCCATCGGTGAACTAAAAATTATATCCATCGATGAACCCAAAAATCCTATCTTTGAAGAACACAAATTTTCCCTCTTCACCTAACTTCCAATTTGTTCTTTCGATAGACCGAAGAATTGGCTCTTTGGTGGACTTCATAATTTTCTTTCAGTGGATTGAAAAATTCACCTTGTGGAAAACCAGACAATTTGTCCTTCGGTGAACTAACAAATTTGGCTTTCAATAAACTTCAAAATGATTCTTCGACAACCTTCAAAATGCACTTTAAAAAACCACAAAATGCACTTTGGCGAATTTCAAATTCTTGATTTTTGGTGAACTCCCTGATCATTGAACTTAGAAGGTCTTTGGTGAAATCTAGTTTTTGGTATTTTGGAGAACTCAATTTTTTGTCTTAGGTGAGCTTCTTCAACTCAATGTTGCTAATCTTTTCAACTTGTTTTTAGTCGCCAAAACAAATTTATCTCCGGTAAACTTCTTCAACTTAACGTCGCTAAACGTGTTCAACTTATTTTCAATGGCTGAAATTTACTTCTCTTTGGAAGAATTCTTCAACTCGAAATCACTAAACTTTTTCAACTTATTTTCAACAACTGAAAATCACTTCTCTTTGGAGGATTTCTTCAATTCGACATCGCTGAAATTATTTAGCTTATTTTTGGTGGCTAAAACACACTTCTCTTCAATTTATGAAATCAACTTTTCTTCGGAGACCAAAACCAAGTTTTCTTCAACAGGAAAATAAACTTGGGTTTTCAACAACTCATTTAACTTAGAAAATTCTGACCAACTTCAAGATGAATACAGGTCATTGATCTCAAAATAAAATGTAAATTAGGTTGTTGATGGGCATATGTAATTTGCAAAATATTTTTACACAAGGACACTATGGAAGTTCTGGTCTTAGCTTTGCATAACCAAATTTGGCCTTTCCCTCATCAAATTGATGTTGATATCCATCAATTCATCATCCCCAAGCAAGATTAAACTCAAAATTTTGCTCCAAATTTAATGTTTTACCTAAATTCAACACATAGTGAAAGTATGCTATAGTGAAATTGTCAAATTCACATTAGTCCTTGGTCCCTACAGGTCCAATGTTGAAACCTTTACTCGTATACCACTCTGTAATGTACTGAACTCCCAAGCTGAGTCCCTTTATGACTAAATCAACTAACTATAACTCTGATACCAATTTAAATGCATAAATATACACAACATGACATACAAGCTCATGCAACTATCAACAATAATAATTAAAATCATGAATGAAAATGATTAAATACACACAACAACATTCATACATACAAAATACATCGTAAACGAAGCATCCATTCATAACATTAAAACTATAAATGACATAATGGTCAAAACACTTATCTTTTCAAACTATTTCACACAACTAGTTGTAGACATAGGATGTTCCACCCAACCATAGACTTGCTGCTCCAGATATCTCAATAGCAAGTCGCCCACGAGCTGGGGATATGAATCCATAAGAAACGATGTCTCCTATGGGTGTCTATTTCCCACTCATAGTCCAATATAATCCACAAAAACTAATTCCTACAACAATTTCAATCCACCATCTCTCTTTCCCCTCAATCCACACAACCCAAGGATTGGGATCCCTTTCTCTTCCACACAGTCCCTTGGGCTATCCCACTTCCCTCCAAATCTCTAACACATGTTGGAGATGAAATATCTCTACCAAGGACTCCAAGAATTCCAACTACAATATGAATTCCAACAACAACAACTCACTTTCTCACTTGGGAAATTCTTACATAGAAATCCCACCCACAAGACAAAGACTGCTTCTTCATGCAATTAACAACTCTAAAATATATCCACAAAACCCACTATGGTTGCCTGCTATCTCCCAGCACTTGGCGTAAATTTCCTCTATTTTGTCCAATTGTAAAAACTATTTTCTCTTCCCATTAAAATTTCCTTTTCTCCCATGTATGCTAACCCTCACATTTCCCAAGGTTGATTGTACACATGCCCATGATTTCAATAACTATGAGAGGTGACTTTTCCAACCAACCCCCTCATATGTGTTCAATGATTGGGCTTTGAAACACTCAAAAAGGAAAATATAAGGTTCATACTAAAATAATTTAAAAAGATGGGTTGGGTTTAATAGGCAT
>JZKD02S1896929.1:253568-265135 GCA_000966675.3 Picea glauca | reverse complement strand
TTACCCCCCATGAATTTGTCAATATCCATCTGCAACCGTTGATACATTTTTTTTTTTATATATACAATGTTTACATATTACATTGCTCAACCCATGGCCATACATTGTTTTTACAATATGCATCGCTAATTTAGGGGACTAAAAATGGGGATGTTACATTTTCATTGCTCATAAGGATTTACCCAACTATTATTTGGCATAGTGTAACTGGTTGTAATTTTAGTAAATCATTGTAGAATTTTCCTCTTGAGGTTTAAAGTGTAGGTCATGATGGGTTTAAAATTTCGATAATGATAATGTGATAGCTTAAAAAAATAATTTCTCCTTCCTATAATTTGCTTTGCTTGTAATAATCCTATTAAAAGAGCTATGGAAGCCTTGTTTGAAGTTTACACACATTATGCAATAAGAGTAGGTTGTTGTATGTGTGTGTTAGGGATCCAAATCTTAATCCTACCTTTGTTTGATCACTTATATAATGAGTTGTAGGTGCTCAACCCTTTTAAAGAATTGCTTGTCTCTACTTTTTCAATTTGGTACATGCCTAGAAGTTTTATGAATAGGAAAAGTTTGTTTGAAGTATGACTTTATAGCTATACTAAATATTCTAGTGTGTTAGAAAACTCCATTTGCAACTTGTGTGTGAGAACCAAATTTAACATCTAAAGTTTTACATGTACATATGATTTGGGCTTGGAATTTGAACTCACATTCCTATAAGCACATACTATGGTACCTTGTAAAATCATATAGGTTTGCATGCTGAGATTTGTGAGTGATTTTGTTAACTTATCAAAGAGTGATACATCTGAAAGATGAAGTAAAAGAAAATATGTTGATATAAAGTGTTTATAGTTTGATCCTAGTATTTGTTAATAGGTGGCTGGAAATAATGAGTTTTAGGTGGAAATTTCTTACCTACAAGTTCCAACAACACACCTTATTGAGTCTTACCTTATCAGTATTTCACTTATAGTCCCAAATGCTCATGTAAATTTCCTTTGTCATCTGATCTCTTGTGTGCATGCCTATATGGTGAATGGTCTGTGATATATTTCAAATTAATTTTTATTGATAGCTATTGTTTGAAATGACTATTCAAACTAAGGATTCGCAATCTACCAGGAAAGGAAAAAAAATGGTTGTGGTGCACGCAAGATTATAGAAGAGTTCCCTTCATTTGAAAATAACATCCCATAATGGGCACCACTTTCTTATCTCAATGTTAACTTGTTCTTTATGAATATGGATTCCCTCATTAACCTTAGATACTAAGAATTAGTGTTCGAGTTAGCTGATGTTTGGTGACATCATCATGTTTCATTTCAAAATAGATAGATCATGATGTATTTTGACTATGGATGGATTGTGAGATATAATTATTTAATGGACCAGTAAAATACATGTTTAGTGTGAATAGTTATGCGACATAGTTGGAACTCTATAATTATTTTGGATGGTGATTATGAGTTTCTGGTTGATGGAAATAGTGAGTGGCATGTGATAGTAGTTTGTAGTTGAACATATTTTATATATTTTTTTATTTATGTGAAATATGGATGCAAATGATTATTAATTTGTCTATGATTTGCATTTTCGAAATGAAGCTAATGGGACAATAAATCACGATGAAAATCAAATATTCCATGACTATAGACTTAAGGAAAGTGCACACTATTTGATTTGAACCCTTAGTTAGCCTAGGAGTCTAACTAATTTAACCTAGTTGTCCTTTTTGTTATGGATAAATTCAGCATACAGATAAGCCAGATCTCCCTTGGATCTTCCCTTGATCCAAGACATATAGAGGGGATATACTCCTATGGTTCTCCCTAGATTCAAATAATCATATTTATATTTATGCCAAGATTTGATGGAATGACATACCTTTTCCTGAAGGTATGTCCTTGTGTATCCTTGGCTGGTGTAGTCATAGAGATCTAGCTCCAATCTTCTTCAACCTACTACCTAAACAAAAGTGACAAAACAATGCCTTCCTACTATTCTTCTTAGCACTAGAATCCTAGATCTATCTTGGATCTAACATGATCTATGAGAGAATAAATCAGATCTAACATATATCGTTGAACATGAAAAATATGAAAGGGGAAAACCAATTATGTATATTAATATGAAATGGAGAATTACATAAGATTTTACCTTGAGTCTTGATGCATTCCTCCTAGTTCTAGGTTCTCGATGATCCTCCTTGGACTCTTGAGATTCTTTCTCTATTTTTCCAGCATAACCACTCTCAAAACTCTTCCTCTTCATGCTCAATATTTTCCTTCTTTATATAGATCCTTGGAAGAGGCTTGGGAGAGATTCTAGATCTTCTCGAGGCCAAAGGATACTCAAATGATGTGAGTTCCAAGGCTCATGCCATGAAGAACAAAATCATCCCTCACCTGCCTCTTTGAAAGTACATGAATCTAGCTTGTTGTCCTATGTATGACAAATGATGACGCTCAGAAAGACCCAAATTCTAAGCTAGAGATGTGTCTTGGATTTCATGTTATGCTAGATTCCCTTTTGGCCCTGTAGCGTGGAAATTAAGGCTATAACACTCTCAAATTACGACTTTCTAAATTTAAAATTAAGATGCTCTATAAATCAATTTATGGAGGAAAACTAAGAAGTAGAGGTGACTATTCATCTACCCACTCAACCTTCTATAAAAGAGGAGAAGGACCTGGACCTGGACTTGTCTCAAGGGGGGGTGAAGGAGAGAATAGGTATATATTTTCTTTGATATTGCATCATATCTAATTTCATTCTCTCGGTCTTTAACAACCTAACACTACTAGCAATGGTAGGCATGCTACAATCCAAGTTCTAGCACCATGGTGAAAGCAAAACTACTTCCCTCTAGAGATATATTCTCTTTATTTGAATTGTGATTGTATTTCTCTACAAATGTCTATATGACTAACACTGCCATGAATGTGAATACCCTTCATACAATCTAAGTGTGGGGTTAGTGATGACTCTACATTATATGAGGCTTCATCATGCTTGGCTTTAATTGGTGTGAACAACATAAAATTTTATAAACATCATATTTATAGGGAGGCATGCCAATTTTTGGGACTATTTGGGTTACTATTGGCTATACAAAAAACTTCATTTATGAATAATATTTCTTGGGCATACCTACACTCATCTATCTCTGTGTATTTTATTTACTTCATATCTTTTCTTGTGTATGCTTGTAAGCACTTTTTAATTTGTAGTGTTTATTTAGTTGTTGTACATATATATGTTCTATTTAATGATTATAACCAACTATCCAACATTCATTGTTTCTTGATCTAAATAGGTAATTGTATAATTTTCATTATTGACAATTTTAACTTAGATTACTTGTACACGTAGGGTTTATTACTTTGTGKTTGAAAGCTAATTTTTGCATTTCCAACATTATCTTAAGCCATATTCATAATGTTGTAACTCTTGATTTAACTAATTGTTAGCTAACATAATTTTAGAAGTAGGTTTGCATTCTAAGTAAGAATTTAAGGATTTTTTTTATTTTATTTACATAAAGTGCATTTTAAAATTTACATAAACATAATTGGAGGATTAATACCCTTAATGGGAAAGACTCCACTAACTTGTTTAACTAGCAAAACTAATCTTGTAGTTAGTAGGTTTAGTGATTTAAACAATTTCGAATTTCCATCTCCACTTTTCCCATTGAGAGCCTTACAAGGGTGTTTTTGAGTGTTATTCTTGAATTCCATTTTGGGTATTCACAACATTACACATTTTCCTTTTTCTCATAAGAGGATATAGAATTCACCTCACTTCTCTTATTGTAACCAAACATTGGTGGTGAATGTACACATTGTCAAATTTTTATCAACCATTGTTATAAATTTCATAGGTTGAAGATGTTGAACAATGTCATCCATTTAATTTTTTTATGGATTTAGATGTTGATCAAACTTATTCGATGACCACGAGATTATTCCTTTTTTATCATTTATGATCAATGGCCACCATCTAACCATGGGACTCACCTACTTTGAAAGAGGGACACAGTTGACATACAATAAGAGGATTGGGGAAAGCCTCGATGCTCTGACATGATAAGTGACGTGGAGCATTCATAGGCTGGCATTTTTTTATAGGCATATTAAGAATTATATATTGTGGATCTATACTCAACATTGATCAATGACGCATGATATTCCTAATTTTTATCAGTTTTAACGAGAGGCCACCAAAGGAAAAAGGTCAAATGGAGATATATGGAATAAGAGAGGGCCTACCAATTGACAAGTAATATTCGATCAACCCTCTATGAATATTTTATTCTACTTTTGTCTTACTTGAACATATCAAATTATATAAGTCATCAAATCATTTGACATATATTCAATAGGTAAGTGCATAGAGTAATGGAAAGAGATTGGCAGATTTTTCTTATTTAATTGAAAAAAAAAAGAATTTTTAAGTTCCATTATTGTTTTCCTAAGGTTTGCAACTATTTCAACTTTATAACTAAGAAGAACAATACTACCATTCAAATTATTCCAAACTTTGAAGAACAATACTACCATTCAAATTATCCCAAACTTTGAGTTAGATACCGTGACATTCATCCTCTTGAATAGGTAATTTCACCACCTTTGTTTTCCTATGTGACTAAATTCTAATCACGATGGATAATTATGCAATGCTAGAACTAGAAACTCTTCAAAGTAGGGCCTTACTTATACATGGTCTAATATCTATGAGCCCACTGGTGTAAATTTACCTTCCAAAATAAATTTAATAAGGGCTAATCAACCCAAAATTCATGTATAAGTGGCTTACGTCCAACCATTTTTCACATAATCTATCCCTTCCTAGAATTCATATCCCTTTATGCATGATGGTATGACCCATGCAGTGAACAATAATGGGATAAAACCTTTAACATTTTCCCTATTTTTTTCAATATATCAATTCCATATTGACATTGCCTCTTGGATATGTTGTGTTGAATCCTACTTCATAGTTGAATAGGTATAGGGTGAATCCACCTATGTTAAAACAAAAATGGTTAGAGGGATTGTGGTATTAGATAAATAGTTTTTTTGGGGGGGAATAAATTTTTTATTTACCTATGAAGATAGATATGATATTTCTCTTAGAGAACATTTCTTTTTCTACGCAATACAATTATATTAGTGCCGATGAAATCACCGATTCTTTTAGTTTTAAGGAATATCCACATTAGTGTTATGATCCCTATGATACCATCAATCCCAAGCTTCCTACCTACAAAGGAAACTTCAAACATAAACCCTAGCTTGCCTTTAATAGGTGGCATAACTTGGTCTCTTAAAAAGAGGTATTCCAAGTAATAAATTAACAAACCCAACATATAGTAATGGAAGTGGCTTATATGGAGAAATAGATAAAGGGAAAATAAATATTAGTCACTTATGCCAATTTATATAGGAAAGAGGGAAAATATTGGCCTCGAGAAAATCCCTAAAATATCCCAACATTGGAAGCAAAATTTCATAATAGGAATCAAGACATTAATAAGGCTAGAGCCTAGAAGGAATTGAGAGTCTATCTAGACAAGAGGAATGATGAATATTGATGAATTCTTGTAGATGACAATTTTGTTGAATTATGTGTAGAAAATCATGGCAAACATTATGAATTCAATGATAAATAGATAGGGATAGTGATGTAGATGATGGAGAGTGGGGATATGGTAGTAATTTGGGGAAAAAATAGGATATTCCCTTCCATTAGTTCTTGTTTACATTTGGGATAACAACACAAAAGAGAAAAGATAAAAGTATACCAAGGGTTTTGATATTTTTGACAAGATGGAATACCTGACTTCTAATGGTGTTTTGTTATAATGGAGTACCAAAATTACATACTTAAGGATTGTGTAACTTAAGTGATAGAAAAAGGGAATAATCTAGAAAGTGATACATAAATAAACATTCCCTAGCTCTATATTATGCAAAAGAAAGTATCTTAAATAATAAAATACAATGATATAAAGAACAAGATATGCCAAAAAATAGAAGTGGATTTATTTCCAATGGAAGCATGAAGTTTCAAGTACATACCTAAAAATAGTTGTAGAGGCAATGTGGGCTCCAAAGCCACCTTGAGGGAGGGTCCTTTGTCTTCTTTTGTGCTCCACTCCAATATTTTAGTGGCATAAACAAGATTCCTATGTGCTCATCCCTCTCCTGAATCTACTACATGTGAGGATAGACATAAATCCCTTTTCAATATAATCCTCCCCTCTATGAACCACTAACTCCAACTTCACAACCTCATCTTAAAGAGCCACATTATGCAGATCCTCTTCAAGAAAGATGTGAATATACTCAAGTCTAAGTCTCACTTTCCACAACTCTTTTATCTTCTCTTGATTCATATCCTAATCCTATCCTCACATACAATTAATAGAATGTAATACTACAAATTCCCACCAAAGGATCCATGCTTGAGCCCCCACAAACCTAGGAACTAGATAGAAAACCCTTTGAATGAGGGTATGGAAAATTTCTAACTCCAAATAAGAAACAACCAATTTGAACAAAGTTATATGGTGTGAGTCAACCAAATGAACAATCATTATCAAAATTTGAATATGAAGTTCATTGGAACCTATCACATCGATTAAAACATCAATAAGGTGAAACTTACCTGAAAATGACATATCCTCCCTCAGACCATAAAAAATATTGAACCATGCTTGAACCCTCTCATTCCCTTGCATGAAGTTAGTCCAAGTGAACCAAACACCATAATAAAACCCATTTTGTTTCCAATTGGGGTAAAAGTTTTTGAAGAGAGGCCTTACAACAACCCCAAGACTATTCCATTGAACCATTGATCACTAAACTTGAATCGCCAAAAAGATCACCTTCCCATTTCTACTATATTGATATCACCTCTAATAATCCAGTATATGGGAAGAAGCCAGCCAATACCAAATATAATAAAGCTCTAAGTTGAGGTTAGGACCATAAACAACAGAAAATCCCAACAAATGGTCCCGCACTATAAAAATAACCCAAACACATTGGTCCTCAAGATTTGAACCATGATAGGCGTTCACAAGAAGTTGATGGATGAAAATGTGGAAATGGAGTCTATAGGAATGAACACACACATGAATTCACTTGTGTTCTTAGAAACATGCATGTGTTCATGATCCTATAGCCTCATCATTCCCCAAACCACCACATAGGCTTTGTCGAGCAACATGGATGATTTTAAGGATGGAAATTTATTTTAAAACGTAGAAACCTTGGCGAATATTACTAATCCTTCAAATGTCAACTATAAATGTTTGGCGATATTTTTTTAAAAATATTCAAATTTCTAAGTATTTTATATATTTTTTTATAAAATGTTGGTGATTTTTAAGGTAAAATGATTTTATCCTATAGAATTTGGGCGAATCATTTTTAAAATAGCAAATCTCATTTTTGGAAAAACCATGGAAAATTATCCCATGAGCGAAATTTGCCCCCTAAAATCATCTATGTTGAGCAATTCAATTGCTTAAATTGTTGTCCATTAAATTATCAACTAGGAAGCTTGTAAGCTTGTGAGACGCTGACAAAATATATGAAGGAGTAGGAAACGAACTCTAGGATAAGAAAGATGAATTCAAAAGTGATGTTTTTGAAAATACACTTTCAAGAATCAGAGTCAAGGATACACGTGTTATATTACAATGATCAGTTAACTACTCCATGGGATCGACTAATTCATGTAGCTTGATCAATCTAGAAATAAAACTCACTCAAAGGTATGAATTAAAATTAGAGGATCTTACATTGTAGGTTTGAGTTCTATCGCTTCTCAGCTATCTCTTGGAATCCCGGGGTTAACAAACATTCATATCTCTGATGCACACCACACTTGGCCGATCACACTTGTAGAAATGAAATTGCAGAAATAAAAGGCTAAAAAATTCAATTTGGTCAATGGACTTATATTTCAACCATTAACTACATTCCTTTGGTTGACAAGCAAGAACATCGATTGGTTTTGTGATTCCTATAAAAATTATCCTTCAATGCCTAACTTTGTAGGAAAACCCACACTTGCATAAATGAAAGAGCATAAAGAAATGAATAGGAAATGAAATGATAAACTATTGAAATAACATCACACGACAAAAAGGAAACTATTTGGGCAGCGTATACTAGAGAGAGGGGGCCTTGGCTCTCTTGGCATATACTTCCAAGAAAGACTACAACACAGAATTCTTGATCTGCAACAAGTTATTTATTCCAACATCAAAGGATTACAATGATTACAATGATATTGAATCCACTCCCCAATATGTAACTCTTTTCTCTCCTCTATCTCTAACTATCCAGTTGAATGATATCCTCTCATATTTATACATATAGCCCAATATTTATACATATATCAAGATAATATTATATTCTAAATAAGTGGATTTGCAACCAACAAATATTAGATCCCAAATATGTGGATCTCTTCACCATAAAACATTGGATTTGGTCTAAGGTTGTTTGAAGAGGATAATAACATCATGCTCCATGAGATCCATGTGCCCAAATTCGTGGATATGGGTCGTAACTTGGTTGAACCACTTCCCTGTTGGAAATTTCCATAATGACCAATTTTGGACATCTCAACCATATGCCCCTTGGTTTGCACTTTCTTCATATTTTTCTCAAGAGTCACCTAAATGACCCTATTATGCAAAAAACCCATGTTTTATATTGTCAATATTCCTCTTCATCTGTTCAGAAATGACGTAGAAAGTTTGACTACCAAAACTTCCAACAACTACTGAACTTCACAAGTAAGTCAGGAAACCACAATATCTACCCTGAGTAATCATCAAAGAATGGGAAATCAACCATTTTAGTGTACATATTCCACATGAAGCTCATATAGGGTAGAAATGAACAAATGAAAAAATATGGGTGATGAAAGGCATGACGATGAAAGGGTAAAGTAAGTGAAAAATGACTAAATGGCATCGTAAAATGTGTTATTACCGAGGCTCATCATCTCCCCCACACTCAAATCATTGCATGTACTCATGCAATAAAGATAGGAATAGATGAATGCTACATGGATTACAAGGTGTACATATAGTCTTCATAAACCTTTCATAATCATCAATGCCATATGAAAATGAATGATGATGAGTGGACAATGAAATATGAAATGTGAGAGGACAAGGAGGTAAAGTGTAAGGAAATGAAGGAATAGTACAAAAATTCAAGATTTTCATGTACATGACTTCCCAAGTTATATGACTACCTAGAAAAAGAAATTCCTTACCCAACTTTACCTCTTTTGGTGGATGATGATATGAGAGACAAATGTTGAACTTTGGCTCACCTAATATGTGCTGATATGAGAGAAAAATACTTTGGTTGTATCTTGGCTACATGATGTTGAAAGTAATATGCTATATATTTGGACAACTTCTAGGTTTTTCTTTCTGCCATGATGATTTGAAAATGGACACTAAAAGTTGGCATTTGAATATTTTGAAGGAGCTAGAACTGTAATATTGATTTCCAGTAGCAAGTGATTGTTCTAATAACACTAGCGTGCTATTGGAAACTTTGAAATTCTGGAACTAAATTTTGCAAATAATGACCTGTTGTTGTTACATACTTTTAATGCCACCTTTGATCATGCTGGATGGAGTAAGCTCTGCAAATGATGACTCATTGCTGGATAAGTGTATTGATGATGCTTCTCTAAACTTGAAGTTCTGAAGACTACTATTGTTGAAGAATATAAATCGATGATGATGCTGAAGGTGATTTGAATCTATTGATTGTTGTTGAACTACTACCACAAGAAATGCTAAAAATTTGATCTTTATTCATGCTTGGAAACTTATGCAAATTGAAAAATGTTGGAAAGCATGGCTGATAGGTGGATGACCATATGTTCATGATTTGAAACCATCTCCCAACCATGATCTAGTCTTGGGATGTGTGCAACCATACAAAAATACAAATTTTCTACATAAAGATAGCTGTAAATGTTTACAAAAATTATGGTAATTTGTATTAAATCAGTTTTAAACATGGTTGTGCATCCATTTTCGTGCATTTTCTGAAAATTTCACCCACAAATTACTCAATTTATCATATTCTCCTTAAAACCCATGTCTTAGAATTTTTTAATTCAACCTCATCTTCCTACAAATGTCATGCAAAGAACATCCTTGAAGATAGCCTGCTAAGGTTCTGTAGCTATACCACTTTTACAGGGGAGTTTTTGTAGATACGAAAAGTCTAAAAACTACACAATTTCTATAAAAAATCTTCAGTACGTATGATCTTGTGCAAATGTCCTTTGTAAATTTCTTTGAAAGAAACCCCGACGTTGAGACAAAAACCAAATACTGAAATATTATGTTGTTCCAATATACCTCTTTGTTGTCATGATGATGAATACCAGGTGCTTAGATGTTTGGGACAAAAGGTATGATGAACAGTGTCTGAAGGAGATCTAAATCGACATTTTTTTCTAGGGAGAATAAGAAGACTACTCCTATTTGGTGTAATGTTTGATGTGTTGATACTAACTCTTGAGCTCTAAGAATACTACATGATAAAGAATTATGAGAGACACATGCTAATCATCAAACCTTGCAAATTGAGATCAAACCTTTAATTTTTGCTTTTCCGGGAGAGTTTTGATTTTAGTACTGTTGCTATAAATATTGGATGGAGGCCTGACATATCTATCTCCCCCACACTCAAGACCTTGCAAGTCCTCATGCAAATGAAGTAGGGAACTGCGTATCTTTCATGAAGGTTTGGATTGGCATGAGAAAAAACTTAGGACCCAAGAATGATGTGTATTTGGAACCATATCAAAATAAACTCATGATGTTGTATATGCCTAAAGGAATCAAGATTGATATTGGCTAAATTTTTTAACTATAGAGTAGTCTCTTAGTAGTTACACCATCCTACAGTATTGAGACTTCACACCTCACATTTCTAGAAAAAGGGATAATCATCCTCATGCAGACATGAGCGGGGGCAGTGTCATATATTCATTTTTGGGCCCAGAGTTTAATATGATTTCAAGGTCATTCTTTTAGAGCAAGAATTTGACACAGAATTTTAAGGCAATCTCGGGTGACTCAGGACAATGTTCAAGAAGGATTATCATAGAAGAGAGGATCAACACTAAGAGAGTTTATAACCAACACTAATTTATTTCCAATAGTTAAGTAATATAGGGTTATAATAGAAACATAATTGAACCTTATGTAGTTTTTGTAGAAGCATATGAATGGAAGAATGATCAGAAAACAGAGCTATTGCAAGTTATTTAGTCATTCGGATCCTACTTCTACTATGAACGTTGAATGGAAATGAAATCTCCATCCCCACCACACTCTAAACCTTGCATGTCTTCATGCATGTGAAGTAAGGGAATGGGTATCTTCATGAAGGATTATGGAGATGGTTTCCAATGGTCTTGTGGCAGCATGATCAAGGCTAATACCCAATTGTTAAAACATGCATTCTCATTTCAATCCTTGAATGGAGCTTTGTCCTTGC
>JZKD02S1896929.1:238783-250347 GCA_000966675.3 Picea glauca | reverse complement strand
ATAATTTCAGATAATAAGCCTCTTCGAGGGGGCAACCTCCTTTTACCCCACTTAAATGTTCAAGTACAAGATGATTCAAAATGAAAATGTCTTCTTGGTATATATAGGAGACTAGTAGGTATAATTACAACTAATGGCCTAAAACCGACATAAATAGAATAAAAGTACTAATATAATATGCCCCAATTAAGGGGTAATGAGCCAATATTAGGGCTTAACAGTCTCTACATCCTACAAATTAAAAATTTTGCACTATAAACACATTTATGCACCAAACAATGAACTCATACTAGAGTCCATGCATCTTTTGGTAGATTTGTTGGAGAGCTTTATCATTTTGAGTCATCATGTTGGTTATCCTCCCAAAATAAAAAAATTTGTGACCTTCATGTGTCAACCTCAATGTTTTTTGGAATACAAAAACATCCAAGGTTACCCCAACACACATGAAGTTCGAGAAGTAATTTGCTTCACATAATACACCAAATAACACTCCTAGAAATATTGATGTTGCATGCAGGTTTCTTCCATTGAATCAACAAAATCGTACTCCAAGTCTGTGATTCAATTCCCTTAATAACTATGTTTTGGGCTTGGTACATTCTTTTTCCCTACAACGTTGTCAAGTTTTTGATATATCCAACTATTTAATAGGCCTTTCATACCCTTAGCTTCACTAAAAACTCATATCCAACTCTATAATAGGCCTTTCATACACACAAAATTAACAACTCAAAAGTAACTAGAAATTATATGAATGTAAACAATTTGATTTCAACAATCTTATATCAAAAGTGCGTGTATATCCCTTTGAAGGTCTGATTATATCTATTTATACAATGCTTGAATATCATTTAGATCCAGGTCTCATGGATCTCAAACCCAACCATGACCATAATTCTAGGAAAATCTAGTTTAAAGGATCAAGCATATATCCTATTTTCTTTACATTTTGAGGAGACTGCTAGCATGGAACCTAAACAGGCTCATCTTGCACAAAAATCATGTGGATAGTTTTTTATATTTTCCTTCATTTTCTCACAATTGACCCCACAAAATTGCTTCTTTGTTCTCGCATGATTTTCATAAATTGTTTACAAAGAGAATAACACATGCTCCTCATGAAACCATGTCTCAACATATTTAAGATATTCTGGAATCATTATTCGGTTGTATATATCTTACACCTTTAGATGCATACAAAATTGTAGTGCCTTTGAGAAATTTCTTTTCAAAACTCTTTGAATAAATGCCAAGTGCAGTGAACATTCTCAAAAGAAATGGTTAAGAAGAATCATGTCAATTGCTTCACCCATTCTCAGTCAATCTAAAAGGTTAGTAACCGTCTTATGCTCAACTTCAACATAAGCATTTCAGGATCAATATTTTTCCCAAATAAAGACTATAATGAGGCAACAAAGTGCACGTCACATTCCTGTTGGAGTCGACTATAAATATTGCATGCCATTTTGTGCAAACAAAGATCCTCTCCATCCTGATAAAGTTCTCCGAGGATGGTTTCTTTAAATAAATGGCATTAAAAACTTCTTTCTTTAAACAATTTGATGACCATTTTCTTAACGGATTATGGGCGCGTGGCATTCTTTTCTCAACAATTGCAAAGGTCAGGTGCCAGAGAACATAGGGAGTCGGAGCTTCCGTCAGGTTGGTGTTTGTAAATTAGGGGGTCATGGCCTCCTTCGAGTTGCAGCTGGAGAATTCATGGAGTTGTAGATTCCTTCAGGTTGTTTCTTGTAAATCAGGGGGTTGGTGCCTCCTTCTAGTTGGTGCTTCCTATGAATGTATTCTTGATATATATAATAAATTTTTCCTTGGTTTTCACCCATTTGTGTTTCCACGTAAATTTTGGTGTAATGTGTATCTGATGTGATATTGTTGAATTGTACTACTTATTGTTATATGCTCATGATATATTGAATGCAATAATAAATTGTATATTACTGATAAAGTTGAAATTTATATATTCACCCCCCTCTCAGTATTTCAACAATTGGTTTTAGAGTAGGTCCTTCAAGAAACAATCTAACCATTGGAAGGTAAATCATGGAGATCAATAGTTTGTATAGGAATGGAGTACCACAATTCAAGGGTCAAAATAGTCTAAAGTATGAGATGTGGAGAAAAATAATGAAAACATTTTTATAGGGACATGGGTATGATGTTTGGAACTCAGTTGTTATAGGATACACTGGTTCAAAGAAACCTAAGACAGCAAACAAGAGATAATTAAAGAGAAACAAAAACATAGAAATCGATCTCATCTTGAAAGGATTACTGGATCTGGTAAATGTCAAAGTGGGACAATGTTCATCAAGCAAAGAACTTTGGGATAAGCTACAAGCTTTCTACTCAAAGAATTCTCCTCTAGAGCATGTTGATCATGATAAATGAGATGAACAAGATCAAGGATAATTTTAAGGATATAAATTTTTATTAAAATATAGAAACTTGGGATAATATTAGTAGTCCTTAATATGAAAATGTAAAATGCTTGGAGATACTTTTGTAAAATTATTCAAATTTATAAGGATTTTATATAGTTTCTATAAAATTTTGGCGATTTTTAAGGTAACATAATTTTATTCTATAAAATTTGGGAAAATCATTTTTAGAAAAAATGGAAATTGACGAATCTTTTTTTGGGAAAAAAACATGGAAAATTAGCCCATTTGCGGAATTCAGCCCCTAAAATCATCTATGAAGAAGATGCTGAGTTAGTATAGGAAGAAATAATCTCATCGGGTCAGACATATTCAAAAGAAGAAGATTCTGGGAGACACCTAACCAATGCTTTAAACAAATTGGTCAAAGAAAGAGAGAAAAACAAGTCACTTAAGGAAGAATTGATTAAGATAAAAAGGGACTCTCAAAATCCTAGCTCTAAAGAAGTCCAACATATTATTACAAACCTAAAATTCCAAGTAGAAGAAGTCATAAGGATTGATGAAGCATGCAAAAGTTAGTTGGAAGAAAAGCAATTTTTGGAAGTAGAAATAGTAGCAAAAAGAAAGGAAGCATAGAAGAGAGAAAATATTTTGACTAGCCATCTCAAGGAAATATCCGAGGACTTAAATAAACTTGAAGAAAAATTCAATCAACAAGAAACAAGACTTGAAGAATAAATTGTCTTGAAGACCCAACTTGAAGAAGCAAAGAGAAAGGAAGAGGTCATGAAGATCTAAATGATGAAGAAAGAAGAAGAATTTGAGAATCTTGAAGAAGAAGTTGTTACATTAAGAGTTAAAGTTGTCAAGATCAGTAAGAACACTGAAAAGAAATAAATATCCACATCATCAGTAAAGAAAGATGAAGAGAAATTTTACATGTTGCTAGAAAGAATGAATGAAGAGAAGACTAAGAGTTATGAAAAAGTAATCAAAGGTCCTACTATGAAGGAAGAATGTGAGCCTTCAAAGAAGAACATTCCATAAATGAAGAAAATTCTAGAAGAAAATTCCAGAAGAGAAGGATATCAAGAATACCCTTCACATTTAGGTATCAAAGATGATTCAATCATTGTGAAGGAAACAACAGAAGAGAAGATCATCATCAACCAAAGAATGAATTCATAAGGACTACATTAGAAAGAAGATCATTCACTCCCAGGTATGAAAGTTTCTTTTATGGTCATTGTTTTATTTGTACTAATCTTAGACATAAAGTTGTAGATTACAGAGCCTATGGAAGAATTGGTCAAGCAAGAAATGCATATGTGACTCCATACAATATTGAATGTTACAAATTCCATAACTATGGACATATAGCTCATGATTGTAGAATCATGATGGATACTTCTATGAAAGAGAACATTGATATCCAATATAATTAGAAGGTTTGGAAAAGAAAACAAGAATAGGTAAACAAATAACAAATGAATGAAGGACACCCATAAGTAATACTCTCAAGATTGGAAATAGTAAGAGACCATGAAAAATATGTAGGAAAAAAGTAAAATGTCAGATACAGGAAGGTTTGGAGAAGAAATGAAAAAAAAATAAGAACAAGTGGATGAAAACCAGGTCCCATAGATCGTACTCACAAGATTTGCAGTAGTGCGAGATCATGATGAATCCATGGGAAAACATGAAGAGGTCAAAATTCATAAATAAGATGATGATGAATCCATAGATGAAGAGGAATATTACTCTGCATTAGAGTGGGTGTTTTTCATATAGATTAGAGAACTATCTTTCAAGCAGTCTGAAGTATTTGTCATTTTTGAACAAGTAGTTTCAAAGTGGTAGAGATTCATTGTATAGAGGATTCCAGACATGCATTCAGATAAGGACATATTCAGTATAGATTGTTGTAGACATGTAGAGTCTGATTTGTAAAATTGAGAAGACAACTTGAGAAGTTGGAATATGTTGTAATCAACAGACTGGTCAACATTGTATGTAGTTGAGTAGTAGAGTCATGGGTAGTTTATGAAATATGGACAGATATGAATTCATGAGATATTTGATAGGTTTAAACATATACATGAAAATGGATGAAATCATAGTAACAATTGGAATTGGTGGAATCAGTGGAATTAGTGGAAAAGTGAAATCATGAAGGCAAGCAGTAAAATGCACAATATAAGCTATATCATTAGAAGAAGGTATGGTCATTGATGTGAACTTGACAACCCATGAAGACGTGAATTCAAGTAACTTTGAATGTTTTTTATATGTGTCAGTGAATTACAAGAGGGGTCACTAATGGACAAAGAACGACAGAAGAGAGGAAAGGAAACATATATAGGAAATCCTAGATTGATCTACATGAAATCTTGCAAAGAAATCAAGGGGAGAGAAATCATCAGAGAAAGAGATCATGAAAGAAATATCATAAGAATGAAAACAAGGGGAGACATATCGACAAGGGGAATTACCCTTTTACCCATGATGTCAAAGAAGGAGAAAGAGAAATATCAGAAGAGAAATATTAGAAGCATGAAGACATGGGAAGTAGCCCCAAGGGGAGATACCCTTTACCATTGATGTCGAAGGGGGATAGAAACATGAGGAGTGACACATCAGTCACAGGTGGAGTATGAGTGTTTCCATAAATTCCAAAGGGGGATATTGTTGGAAAGTTGGTTTTCATTGATGTTGTTGGACAATTGGTTGTCATTGATGTTAACAAGTAGTTGTTGTCATTGATGTCAACAAATGTGATGGGTGTATTTGGAGAAGTCTCCAAAGTGGTGCCCTTATGGTGTAGCTCTAATAAAGGAAATCATGGGAAGATGCTTTGAAGAAGTCTACAAGAAACCCATAGGTGTGTTCATGAATCCCGAAGTTGTTTGAGGAATAAGGACATGAAGGACAGTGTAAATGCATGTAACACACTCATAGATGGATATTCATCCTCATACCATTTCCAATGGTAGGTGTAATGTCACATAGTTCCTCATATTTGAGGAGTTATGTAACGTCCCCGACCACCCATGGTCGGGCCACGCTACACAAGAGAATTCTCTTGTTCTCTCTGCTAAATGTACTGTAACACACCTAGCAACCAATTGAGCTATGCCACATAAAAATTTTGGACCGCATGCAATTAAAACATATGCACACAGAACAGTTGCAGAAGCTTTACTTGTAAAACGTAAACAAACAAATACATTATGTAAATGCATCGATTCACACTGAAATAATAGTAAACATAGACATGCAGCATATATAGGAAATACCCATAAACATACAGATAGTTATAATCACGCATAAGATAAACCCATAAAATTAAACACGTAAATAACAATGCAGCATGTAAATTTATCACACAATTGACACTTATCTTTGTGAGAATATCATCAACCGTGTATAGACCGTCCACGAACCTCCCAGCCTTAGACCACACTGTTCATCACTCTCAACACTGAGTCACCCTCGAGCTGGGACTAAACTCCACCCGGGTAAAGGGATTCCTAATCAGGTTAAAGGCTCATAGAAAATAGGAAAGACTCTGTCTCAGTTGCTCACTCAACTGACAACCTACAGTCCCTCATTCCCCACATGCTTGTCCCACCCTAGGAAGTGTGCCCCTTCTCTTCTCAACAATCCCTCGGCTGCCCCACTTCCCTTCAAGGCTTCAGCAACAGGCCGGACAGGAAGTCTCAGAGCCCTACAACTGTAGTTCAACACCTTTAGGAATCAATCCCCAACAATTCTCTCACCCATATAATTTCTCATGGGCCTGGCAACCCGCTTCTTCATTCCATCTCCCAAGCTAATTAGATACACCAACACAAAAATGACTATGGATCTAGGTTCAGGTATTATCATCAAGATACGAAAGATATCTCAATGGTGTGTGAATACTCATGGATGATTGACTGGATAGTAGGAATGATGGTCAAAATGATGGATGAATGATGGAAAAGATGATAGGAAATGAACTAAGTCCCAACAATATGTATGCATGTCCCCAACTTGATACTTGTCATGTTGGGAGCTACTTTGGCCCACTTGTCCCTAACTTTAGAACTTAGGATAAAATAATTATCCATACTTTATATTTAATAAATATTAATATAGTATTCCTTTTTGGCTTAACCTCCCTAGATTAGCCCTTTTCCTTAACTTATCCCCTCCCTTTCCCTAACCAGTGGATTTTATCCCCCATCTCTTTTATCATGGTCGGTCTGCGTGCAACGATGTATTTTATATTAATTATGAGATATATACAAAAGTAGGCACACTGGCCTTTAACATCTAGGCTCTCCGACCTAATCAAAATATAATCATCCTAGCTTATAATAACTGGCTCACCAGCCTATAAAACATACCATATACACAAAGGCTCGCTGGCCTCACAATCGCGTGCGGTATCCAGGAATGTGCACACTTCTTCATTTTACTGTGCAGTACATGCACGCACTATGCCATGAAATGTGCATACAAAATGATATCAAAACAACTCACCAGCTTAAGTACATTTGCATTTGCATTTACAATTGAGTTCGGCTTTAGGGATATTACAATCCCCTCCCCTTATTTATGCACTGTCCTCAGTGCATCATGTACACATATACACAATATTTTCAAAAATCCTCAAAAAGATGCGGGTATTCTGCCCGGATTACATCCTCATGATCCCCAGTAGTGTCCTCAGGATTGTACTAGGTCCATTGGATCTTTACAAGCCCTATGGCTTGATTTCAAAGCTGTTTGACTTTCCGATCCAGAATGCGCACCAGATGCACTTGAAAAGCACCTTCTTGCTCCAATTGGATCACATTCCAATCAATAACATGATTAGCATTAGGTATATATTTCTTTAGCAATGACACATGGAATACATTATGAACAGACATAGATGCAGGCAATGCAATCATATAAGCAACTGGACTAATCCTATCTAGGATTTCAAATAGCCCACAATAAGGAGCTGCCAACTTTGAACAGTTTCCCAACTTCATGAAACTTTTGTTGGCTTTCACTTTCAAGAACACATGGCCACCCACTTTAAATTCCCTGTGAGTTCTGCCCTTATCAACATAAATTTTCTGCCTGTCTTGGGCAGGCTTTAATTTTTTTTTTTTTAATCATTTTCTCCTCCATTTCCCTGAGAAAATCTGGCCCAACCACTTCTCTGTATGTTGGGTTATCCCAACTTACTAGTGTGTTGCACTTTCTTCCATAAAGTGCCTCAAATAGGCTCATCTTTAGAGATGCTTGGTACCCATTGTTATAAGCAAACTCTACAAAGTGTGGGTAGTCTTCCCATTTTGATGGTTTATCCATCACATACATCCTCAACATATATTCAATCACTTGATTCACCCTCTCTATTTTTCCATCTGATTCTGGATGATAAGCTATGCTAAAATTCAAATTTGTTCCAAATCCATTAAATAATCCTTTCCATATTTTGAAGTAAATTTTGGATCTATGTCAGACACAATTTTCTTTGGTATGCCATGTAATCTGGAAATTTCCTTCACATAAACATCAACAATGTTGTTTGCCTTGTGAGTGAGCTTAGCTAGAACAAAATGGGAAGCTTTAGTAAGCTTATCCACCACTACCATGATAGAATCATGTTGCTTGTTTGTTCTAGGCAGTTTGGTGATGAAATCCATTGTTCCAACTTCCCACTTCCAGTTAGGAATGGGTAATGGTTGTAGCAAACCAGTTGGGTGTCTATGCTCAGCCTTTAATTTTTGACAATCCAAACATCTGGCAATAAAATCAACAACCTCTTTCTTCATGCCTAGCGAATAATATTGGCTTTTGACATCTGCAATAGTTTTTTGATATCCTGGGTGCCCAGCATAAGACACATTATGCATTTCTCTCAATATCATATTTTTCAATTCATTAGAATTTGGTACATAAATTATGCCCCTGTACATGAGAAGTTCATCATTATCTAGCTTGTAATCTTCAATTTTCTGCTGTAAATTACCTTGTTGTAATTTTGCCACTAATTCCTTGCAATGCAAATCTAATTTGGCAGCCTCTATAATTTTTTCTTTCAAATCTGATTGGTACATGCTAATGGCTATAGCATGCATTTCATGCACTCTTCTGTTGAGTGCATCAACCACTTTGTTCTCTTTCCCTTTGATATTCTTTATATCAAAGTCATATTCACTTAGAAATTCTAACCATCTGGTTTGCCTAGAATTTAGAGTTGGCTGATCAAATAAATATTTCAGACCATTATGGTCTGTTCTTACCTCAAACCTTTTCCCCATGAGGTAGTGTCTCCATTTTCTCAAGGCATGCACTATGGCTGCCAACTCCAAATCATGAGTGGCATAGTGTCTTTCATGATCCTTTAACTTCCTTGATTCATAACATATAACAAACCCATTTTGACTAAGGACTCTACCAAGTCCCTCTTTACATGCATCTGTGCATACAATGAAGTTTTCATTTGGGTCTACAATCCTTAGTATTGGAGCACTTGTTAGTAATTGTTTCAAGTGTTGGAAACTCTTTTCACAATCCAATGTCCACTGAAACTTCACGCCCTTTCTTTGCAAGGAAGTGATTGGGTGTAAAATCTTTGAAAATCCTTCAATAAATATCCTATAGTATCCTACAAGACCCATGAATGGTTTCACCTTTGTAACATTCTTTGGCGTTGACCATTCTCTAATGGATTCTATCTTCTCAGGATCCACTGCTATCCCATTTTTTGAAATGATATTCCCCAAATAATGAATTTGCTTATGATAAAATGAGCACTTGGTCAATTTGGCATACAACTGATGCTCCCTTAATACTTGAAACACCATTCTCAAATGATTCTCATGCTCTTCTGTTGACTTGCAATACATAATAATGTCATCTAAAAAGACAATGACAAACTTGTCTAAATATTCTCGGAAAACACCATTGATTAAGCACATGAAAACAATTGGTGCATTTGACAACCCAAATGGCACCATTGTGAACTCATAATGACCATACCTTGTTCTGAAGGCGGTCTTGTTGATATCTTCCTCCTTAATCCTTACCTGATGGTATCCTGACCTGAGATCTATCTTTGAAAATATCTTTGCATCCTTCAATTGATAAAAAAGATCATCAATCCTTGGCAAATGATACTTGTTCTTAACAATCACTTTATTCAACTATCTGAAATCAATGCACAATATTAAGGTTCCATCTTTCTTCTTCATGAACAAGACTGGGGAACCCCAAGGTGACACACTTGGGCGTATATACCCCTTCTTCAGAAGCTCTTCAAGTTGCATTTGCAACTCCTTCAACTTTGGTGTACTCATTCTGTAAGGAGTCTTTGACATTGGAGTTGCTCTAGGCATTAAATTTATAGAGAACTCAATATCTCTCTTTGGGGGTAGTCCTAGTACCTCCTTGAACACATCTTCAAATTCTTCCAAGACTGCATGATCTTCCAAATTTGGCACCTTATATCTAGGTGTCTCTTCCATATGTGCTACAAATATTTGACACCCTTTCCTGTAACATTTCTTCAGCTGCAATGCTAAAATTTCTCTGATGGTTACTACCCTGGGAATTCCCTGCACTCTCATGAGTTTCCCTTCCTCATCCAAGAAAGTAAATGATTTTTTATGATAGACTAGGAGAGCATGATGTTGGTCCGACCAATCCATCCCAATTAGATAGTCATAGGAACCTAAAGGTAAGATGTTCAAATTTGTCTTGGTGTTCAGTCCATTCATGCCCATAAGACATGACTCAACTATCTCATTAACTTTTCTTTTGGCTCCAGTAGCCAGCTGCACCAACCAAGATTTTCCATGCTTGCTTCTTGGAAAATGTAAACTTTCCACCATCTTAGGATCTATATAACAATGAATAGCTTCTGAATCAATTAAAATAGCAATGGTTTGGTTGTTGATCATACCTTCCACCTCAATCATATGTGATTGATATTCTTCTTGCTTGTTTTCCAGGGCTGCATAGATCCTTGGTACATTTATTCCCATGTCCTCCAGTGTTTTGGATTGATGTACATTGTGAATAGTTCTCCCTTTTTACCTCTGTGAGGAAAATCTCTGTACATGTGATCTCCTTTATAACCCCAACATTTAATAGGTGGTAGCCTTGGCCTTTGACCCCCTGTTTCAATCACTCTGGGATCTCTAGGAGCTTGTTGTCCCTGTGGATTATTTCTAAAGAATGGTGGCTTAGATCCCTTCTTCCTCTGATCCATATTGAATTTATTTTTGTCTTCCCAATCTTTTTGGAAAGTTGGCCTTGCTTTCTGTTGATCATATAGACATTTAGCTCACCTTATGGTCTCTTCCAATGTATTGGGATCATCATACTGTATTTTGTCATTGATGAATGATGGAAATCCACTCAAATACCTTTGAATCTTAACTATCACATCCTTGATGAAAGACACATACTTCATAAGTTCTAGAAACCTTCTCTCATATTCATCTATTGTCATACTCCCAAGCTTGAGTTCAAATAATTCTTTCATTTTCTTGTCATAGTATCTCTTGGTCAAGTATTTCTTCTCAAAATACTTCTTGAATTCTCTCCAAGTGACACTTTTCTCTTTAATGTGCTACACCTGCACAAGTTGATCCCACCACATGGATGCATTTCCCTTGAATTGATAGATGGAAATTCTACCTTCTGCATGAGAAGAATAATTATGCAATTGAAAATACTTTCACATGCCCAACAACCGTGTTTTTTCATATTCATCCTTTTTGTGCTCACAATCAAATGTAGGAGGTTTGATTTTGTTCATTTCTCCTCACAGTTCATCCACCCCAGACCTCTCATGATTTCTGACAGGAGATGGACTTGAGATCCTCTGTGATCTCTTATTAGAGTTCCTCGGGGAGTGGTGGTGATGCCTGCTAATACTTATTTCTTTTCTTTCCTCATCATGTGTTAAGCCCTAATATTGGCTCATTACCCATTAATTGGGGCATATTATATTAATAATGTTATTTTATTTATGTCAGATTTAGGCCATTAGCTGTAATTATACCTCCTAGTCTCCTATATAAACCAAGGAGACATTTTCATTTTGAATCATCTTGTACTTAAACATTTAAGTGGGGTAAAAGGAGGTTGCCCCCTCGAAGAGGCTTA
>JZKD02S1896929.1:205490-226121 GCA_000966675.3 Picea glauca | reverse complement strand
GTGATTTGTTTTCTATATCTAATTATTTCATGTGTGTAGTTGCCACGGTCAAATAGAAAACCTTTTCCACCTATAGATGCATTAGTGATAGTTTCCATCACTAATGCAACAATAAAAGGAACTTACTCATTTGGTGTACTAGGTATTGAAGTGATCATCCCAACTAGGGTAAAATCCATCAAAGAATGAGCTTGATCCTTCATCATTGGATCATGATTTAAAGATGATAAATATCCACACATAACTATGCATAAACGTGATTTAATCAAGTGTAAATGTGAAGTACTCCAATACATATGGCAACCCTTTGTTTCCATACAATTACAATGTAAATTTAATTTGTAAGTCAAACAATCATAGTTATCACCATTATTTTCCAAGCCTATAAATCATATGGATGTAATCCTTTATTAATCATTGAGACGTCCCCTTATTTCCATATTTTTTTTTTGGATAGGGCTACTAGAATAGTGCACTACTTCCTCCTCATGCTCAAAACACATATTCTTGAGCCATCACAAAGGTGATACTCTTGATGGGACCATTACCTTTCTTGAGGATGTGTTAAGCTTTCCCTTCAATCTTTATACCTCCATTATAATTGAAAACAACATGAAATGGCATGTGTTCAACCTCTATGAGTTTTTTCATTCCCCATCAATCCTTGCCAAGCCCTTGCCCAGTGTAGTCCCTCTTGTGAAGAAGTTTGGACCATATTCCTTTATTTTACAACCCGTGACCCAAAGGATATTTGATTGAATATACAAATTCTAATTAGGAAGGAGATGAAATTGATACATTTCTTTCCTTAGTCATCATAAGATCATAATCACTAGAGGTGAAGGTATTTTCTTCCTTCTTCAACTCCTTATCTCTCTTTGAAATTTGGACCACATTGTCTCTAGGGATGTCACTCCTTTATTCATCTTTTCCAAGGATGCCACCAAGAGGAAGAGGAAGAGGAGGGGGGATGGGGGGCATCCTTTCTTTATTCATACAAAGAAAGTAAATGAATTTGAAGTAGAAAAATTTATTACAATAAAAAAGGAGATTGAGGAAAAAAAATCCTCAATCCAATTAATGAATGGAAGCTTAAAACCTACATGCAAAAGCACAAGTATTAAGTACAAATTTCGTACTCTATAATATGCCTTTAAATGGCCCAATTTGATAATAAAGTCTAGGACATTTTTTGACTTTATGGTGTCCATGGCTTCCTAATACATTCCAAAGACATCATGTATTTTCCTTCCTCTCAAGAAGCCAAATTGTTCTCTATAAATAGATTATAACAAGACATCCTTAAGATGAACTTCTATGAGATTTGTTATTATTTTCTAAATTGTGTTTCATAGTCATATAGGTATAAATTCATCAAAAGAGGTTAGAGAGTCATTCTTGGGGATACTTCCAGAAAAGTGTCCTTTAATACTCTCTAAATAACACCATTACTAGATTCTTTTACTTCACTCAAAATATCATTCTCTATAAGGTCATAAAATCCTATGAATAAATTAGTTGTTGAGCCCTCCAAGATTGGTGTAGTATCCCTTTGAAAAGAGTGTACTACCTCTTTTATCTCTTCCATAGATACTTCATGTGTTCGGTATTTTGTTCATCATTAATGAAACTTGGAAGATATGAAGTAACTGCTAGAAATTCAACTAAATTAACCCTGACAAGGTCTTTATGTAGTTCCTAAAAATTCCTTACTTCTGCATATACAATATTATTATGCCCTTGCACTATTTCTCTGTTAGTATTTCTAATTTTTCAAAAAAAAAATTTATCATTCCCATTCTAGCATAATTATGGAAGAAGTTCAATTTTTCATTCCTCGAGTTTAACCAAATCATCCTACTCTTCTACCTCCACTTCTCCTCCTCTCATTTCAAGATATTTATCTTTTGTTCCTTTATTGTTTCTAGTTATTTAAGTTCTTTCTTTGAGAAGAATCCTATGGTTCTTTCCCTGTACGTCTTTTCTATATTCAATTCAATTTCTTCTAGAGCCTCTTTCTATCCATTTTCCTTACCCCCTTGTCTAATCTTGAGTCATTTTCTTAATGTTTACAAGGTTATCTTGAAATTCATTCATAGTCAATTCCCCATAATCAATAAAATGTTTTGAGTCCCTAACTACCAAATCCTTGTATTCTTCATTTGCAAGCCAAAAGGAGTTAAAAGTATATAGGGAAATGGGTTTCTGTGACATACATGACCCCTTAAATACCTTCTAAGGGATGGGGTTTCAAAATTTCATTTTTTCCCAACTACTTCATATTTCCAATTAATCCTCACAGATTAATTATGCTCATCGAGAGATTTCCAACGAATGTAACCATGCTCAATTCCTAGCTTTGGATCAAACGTTACAACCTTCCAAAGTTTTTGGTCTCTTCAACATCAATTCCTTTAGAGTGCCATGTGGCACCCTACTACACGCGTCATCCCACATGGCATAGACGTGTCATTTGCCACATCATTCCTCAGTCTCACACCTTTTTAGTCTTCCAAACAACGTCTCTCATTTCTATCAAAACCTTCCCATCAGATTGCTTCCACTTTAGACTACTCTGCATACTCCGACAGTTGAGTTCGACGACATCCACCTTTGATGGATTGGACAGTCTTGGTGATATGATAATCTATCAATATTATTGCATTGAGATCTTTAACTTGCATGAAATTTAACGACCTTCACCATTCTCATCGTACTCACACCGGTGGATCCCATGACAAATCTATGATTGTTGTTGTAACACACCCAATCCCATAAGTACCCTTTTTAGGGATGGGGTGTTAAACTTTCATTTTTCCTCAATCATATTGAAACCTCTTCTCGAGGGTACCATCGTCTTCTACTCATCAAGAGCTTTCAAACGATTTTCATCATGCTCAAAACCGAGCTCTAGATCAAAAGTTATGGCCTTCCAAAGTTCTCAGGACTCATTGGTCGAATGCCACCTCATTGCCACATGACATAAAAATGGCTACCTATCCCAGGTGTTAATCAATGTGGAATAGTCGTGGCTCCAACATGGCACTGGCCACACGGTTCGTCGAACCCTAGTTCCAATCCCATGAAACTTCTAGTCATCGTCACCAGGATTTTATTTCCATGGGTCGCAAAGACCCAACCAAAATTTTTGACGGTGATCCATTAGTTAAGCTTTTAATATATTTGACAGTCCTTTCATTTCTCATCCAACACCTCTAATTGAGTCAGTGATTCTAAAGGAAATGGTTCTTAGCACCCACTCTTCCATTCTTCTATTCTTTGATGACATTATGCCTGGATCAACAAACCAAATTCATTGGCCTGCAAATCCAACTACCATCATCACTTCATCAATGCCTCCCTTGTCGTCGACATTCTTATCCAATGCATACCCTTGTGAGCCCTTCAATCTATGATGAATGGTCTGGATCTCTCTGCCCGTAGATATGATGGTTGGTGATTGCAAATGACCATCCAATGGTATGGACCCAACAAGGCCCACCCTTGAACTTATGACGAACCAGGTGCCGACACATGTCGTCCTCTGGATGCACTGACATACCATGTCACTTGTGATGTCATTTTCCATAAAATAACCTATAAATGGTTCTTCAAAAATATACGGTGGAGATTAAATCCAACCCACTACTGTTCAATGAATCTCATTACATCCTCGATGCCTTCATCATTGTCAACATTCTTGACCACCATATATCCTTGTCAACATTTCAAACTTCGACGAACGATCCATATTTTCTTGGATTTTCACCTATGTGTGCCAAATCCTCTAACACGTGGCATCATCTCTGCATGACATGTGGCATCCATATTTCTAACAAAATATCACATATATGTGCCAAATCACTATGCCAAGTGGCACCTTCTATGCTCGAAACATGGAAATATCCATGTCATCCTCTTGAGCCATTAATTAAAGTAGGGTTTTAAGGCCCTTCTCGCCCAACAGGGTCCATGCTCGACCCATCGACCAATTGACTATCACTATGTGTCATCCTAAGGGACATGTAAGCCACCACACTGGTATTTCCCATCATCATCCTCCTTTATTTCCCTTCGGGAAGGATCACAGATCTAGTGGTTGAGGTCCCTTCTCAGACTCTACCTAATCTATGGTCAAAATCACCCCTTAGAGCCTTACCATAGAAGTGCCTACACCTTGACATCCTAGATTGCTCTGATTACCAAACTCCGATGAAAAAAACTACTCTAGATCTAACATTTCAAATCCTTTCCTACAAACACTCTGATAGATCTAATAGCTTGGGTTTGTTCTTGGAATTTTCCATAAGAGTCCCTCATCAACCCCAGGCACAAGCCTTCTGAAAACCTAATCTTTGATCAACGATGGATATATATCCACCCATTGATCCCACGCTCAATAATTAAAGAACCCATTCAAAGGTCTGAGCTCAACAGGGACCCACTCCTAATTCCTTTGACCAAATATAGGTTTCCATGTATTTACCTTAGGTACGTAGACATTCCTCATCAACATGACATCAACAATATGCCATCTTCCCTCTTAAACTCACTTAGACGAGGCCCTACAGAGATCTACGATTGAGAATTGATCTCACCTAGTTATTTCGATTTACGGTCTAGATTGTCCCTCAGGTCTCTCTCATCGTATTTCCTTAATGGAGGACACTCTCAAAATTGACTCTGATGGTTCCTCTATGATCAATATCACAATTCTTTATGATGCACACTCCAAGAGATCAATGGCTCACTTTATCTTGGAGTCTCCCCCGTCAGAGTCCCTTATGACCTCACACTTAGATAGACTCATGTTTCTCATATATGGTCCAGGAGTTTCCTGAACATATCACTGGGGATCTAATAGATCCTATTGACTTGGGGTGTTTCCTCTCCAAGAATCATAGCTTCCCTTTCAAAGGGCCAGGATCTATTTTCTAAGAAAAATCAATGGTTCCACTGTATCCTGACTCACAAACAAGATTTCTTCATGTTTACATACTGGAAGTTGAACTTAGACATTCAAGGGAGACTTCTAAATACTTTCCAAGGTTTTAATCGGGCTTCTTGGCCTTCACCTTACTTAGGAAACTACTATGGGGTTCTTCTCCTTCCTCAGATGAATATTTACATCCCACGACCCTTCAACTTCCACATAAGAGGATTATTCATGGCTTAAGATTCCTATTACATTTACAACAAGCACGAAGCCTATTACTTGGTAGTCATATGAAGATTTTATTCCTCATAATCATTCGTGTTAAGGAGAGGGGAATCAACACAAGGTTTATCGACCTTTATTTACCTTCAACATGCCAATATTACAATATTCCATTTATCTTAAATATTATTATCCATCTCCTAATTTATGTACTTGCATTCTCTTTAAAAACATCACGCTACCGCAAAGACTCTATTGCAAACACATGAAGCTCAAATATATAGTTCGAAAATTTTTCAAATATGAGGACTCATGTTAAACAAAATCATTCAGATGCAAGAAATTACCAAGAAACCAACATTAACTTCATCAATTTCAAGCATGCAAAAATAAAGCGCATTCACAGGCATCCATCTAATTTCCCTACTAATTACACGAGGCGTAAGGAATACCTATCTGTTACAAGATGTATCCAACCAATTGACTATGGGTGATTTCCTTTCCACACAAACATAGGCTCTTCAAGCTCAGTCACTTCGACAGTAGGCGAACCCCCATGCCAAGTCATGATGCCACCACATAACTCTCTATGCTCACCTCTCCTAGATAGGGCCTTTTCAAGGTTTATCAGATGTCTTCCCAACATCAATATCATGACCTCTTAGCTTAATATGGGATCTTAGACCATTGTTGTGACCCATTTCTTGTTCTATGAGACTCCTCCTTGCAAGTAATTTCCTGGGAAGGTTCTTGACCCATCCCACTTTGTTTGTGACAAGGAACCTGTGGGGTCAACCATGGGAGCTCATGAGGCATTTCATGATTTCCTCTAGCTGACAACAACTGCTATCCTAGCCATACCTCCATACTCCCATTCATTTAGGGTGGTTGGTTTCTCAACCACCAATCCTCTCTCATTAACCTATTTTCCTTGAAATCAGGGCTAAGGGAAATAATATGTTATTTCCAATTCAATTATTTCAACAAAGAGGCATTGGTTCATATTATCATAATGAACCCCTCTCTAGGTTTCCCATTCTTTCTCTTGGTAGTATCATGATTATTACTTTTAAGGATTCACTCCCCCATAGTCAACTATTGGAATTTTTGATTGATTATTAATACATTTACATTGTTTGCATGCCATAGGATGGAAATCATTAATTACAATTAATTACATAAAATCAAAGGTTTAGAGAGGGGCTATTACAATCCCCCCCCTTCAAGGAACATTGTCCTCGATGTTCTTTTCTTAGTAACACATGCTATGCCTTATCTTTCAACTTCTTTTAGCAATGTCTTCCCTTTTCTTGGTCTAGTCCTTTCCAAGACTCTTTGCCTTTGTCACATGCCTACAATAGTTTCAAACATCAAGCATATTAATCAAATTTTCATGAATTTTTTGTTGTTGTTGTTGTTCATAACTTAAGGGGAAAATTTCACATATCTACATAGTATTTATCTATGTAGTTCATGGATCTGCATCCATATGGATATCATGTTTACTCAACTCACTATTTTCCTTGTCATACCCATTGTGTGCATGATCCCAGTCAACAGATGAATTTTTTTTAAAGACTCCATTGAGTCTGTCCTATGAGCCATCAAAGTCTTCCCTTCCTTGTGGTCACTCATCTTTTAGGATGAGGCTCAAGCATCCCCTTTGTTGCTATATATTCCCTTGGGAGATCCATCTTGTCTTCCCAAAATTTCTCTCACAAGAAGAGTTTTAGAGACTTCGTTGAGTCTTATAGTTGAAGTTCCCCTCCATGCTTGCTCTGGCGAGGCATCCATTTGTCTTTCTCTTCCGAAAGCATCCCTTGGGCCTGTGTTACCACAACACAACATTCTTATGGTGATCATGACTTATCACAAAGTTCTCTTGTCATAACAATGGCCCTCTTCCATGATTTCATATTTGACAACCACCATCTATTCTCCCTAGATACATATTTTCATCTCACCTGTGTTCACATGCATACATAAATTTGTGATATATTTTCATTAATTTTTAATCAAAATTAATTTCAAATATGTTACCCATAGATTTTCAAATTCACAATTTCATTTCATTTTCAAATTTGTTTCATATTGGAACCAGAGTTCACAAGCATGATATTTCCTTATCATAACAATTTGACTCTTTACAACCAACATGCATTGGACTTCCTCATGGGCTTACAATATTTCCATTTCCAATACCCTCCTTCTTGCAATTCAATCTTTACACAACCAAAAAAACTGTTTGTTTCTCATGCATATATATTTTCATTGCAAATTTACAATGGCATTGAAAACAATTCTTAATTTGTGCAGTCTAACAAATGCACCATTTTTATCTAAAATTAAAAGAAACACCATTCCTTACATATGCATCATTTCAACATACCAATATTTTCCAAATGCAATTCAACATTAAATGAATTTAATCAATGTGTCAATGCTCGTGGCCACATTCACACACAATGCACCCATGCATTAGTTTTGGATTATTTCTTTTCATGTTAGGAACTCTTTCCATGGTGTGTTGGAATGAAACCGACCTCCTACCACATGGATTTCCTATCCACTTTCATTATTACAGTAGGACTGTGTTTTTCCTACTTTAGTTGATCGTGACCTCAACTCAGTATACACAAAACTAAACGTTTCACATGAATGCATTTAAGATTTCTTTCTTTACTAGTAACTAGGGTGCCAACACTCATGGCCACCTAATTCCTTTATTTACCATTGTTACAATTATGGTAGGACATTGGAAGATCCTCCTTCCATGATGGGCAGTCCATTACCCACCTTCTCATTTTCTCAATGCATTCAGTCAACGTGCTTCTCATGAGCACTATTGTTCCTACATATCCCTGATTGGTCAAAGTATTCATGACACTTTTTTCATGAATCTTCTTGAAAGGATATCAATCATCCTTGGCTGCTAGAGGCTTCCCCCTCTATCCTTCAGGTTCTTCTTTATTGAATCATTCCCTTCTTGCGTATTAGTGGCATACAACAACCACTTAAAATCACATGCATATCATTAAGATAATAAAATATCTCAGAAGGGATTCTTACCCAATCCCTTCATGCCATATTCCACACTGGTATGATAAAAATGTATACTTTTTCTGGTTACCAACACTCTTTCTAACATTACCTCATTAGTGGTGCTTCATGGGAACTCTCAAAGTCCCTTCATCAGTATTTCAACAAAAACCTTCTTGCAATTGTCTTCTACCTGAGGTTTCCCATTGTTGGCAGTTGCTTTCCCCAATAGCTCAATTTTTAAAGATGTGGCCACAACATTTAAATTAGAAAACATTCTTAGATATGTCCTAGCATATCTGTATGCACTTGTCACATTATCCTCAATTTTTTTTTGGGTGAAATCAAAATCTAACTTTCAGCTATTTAAGTATCCTACAACCAACAACATTTTCATGTCTTAAACATTTCCAAATATCAACCTTTCAATTTTCTCTTACCCCAGAGAAACACATTAGACAACAAGAAAGGAGTTAAGTGATTCTTCCCTTTTTCGAACTCCTTATACACAACCTAGAAATTTCATCCCATCTGAGTTATTTCTAATGCCTCGCTGCCTTTACTTAGTAGTGATCAATCAAGTCTATTCATTTAAACATACTTATTAGTCTAATATCCTTTCACCAACTGTTCTTTTAAAGCATACAACACTGTCTCATTATTTAGAGTTTTAGAGTGAGAAAAGTATTAATCCTTTTATATGTCTTTGATTATGAATTCTATCCCTCCTGGGATATTCCTACTCTCTTCATTGAGCAGTCTCAGTCAAGTTCATCTTGACCTTTCTTGATAAATAAGCATGCTACAACAACAAGACTTTAGTACACAATGAATTATGAACCTGTGCATTCTGCACATTACCATTAGAAATCAAAATGGTCAACATTCACTTGTATATATTTCACTTATGTACAACATTTTAAAATGTAATCCATGATTCTTGTACAAATAGACTGTGTAGTCTATTGTCTAATTTTCCAACAATGATTAAGATTATGACTTTGTTCTCTTGACACAGTTCTCACATAGTTCCTCCACATGGATCTGTCTCATCATGCAACTTCCTTATTTCATATCCATCACTATATGAGATGACCCCAACATTGAGTCCATCTCATCTTTTTCATTTCATATTCTTTCCCAATATTCTATAAGGAATATAATCTTCCATTCTTATTATGCATTTCAGATTTATATTCAAATAAGCACTCTTATGTTAACAATTTGATTTCAAGTTGTGCTTTCATGCACTTAACCTCATGCATTATCATTTTGTGTGTTTCCATCACCAACACACTTTACAATTTCATATGCATATTTTTTTTAAAATTATTTAACTCATGATTTGATCGTGAGATTCTCAAAGGCATTCTCACCTTGCCTTCTATCTAAATCAACAAAGCAGTCTTTCTTCTTTTACTTTTATCATTTCATATTTATATCTTTCTCTAAGGAGTGGCATACCTCCTCAAGCTATTATTCAAACTGAACAGTTCATACCCTACTACATAGGGTCAACCATGCATCCATGGAATTATCCAATCCAGGAAAGTACAAATCTTGCCTCACATTTCACTTAGTCAAGCGATATTACCATGAATGTTTTAGCATATGTGTGTGTGAGTGTGTGTGTGTGCCATGCTTGCACATTTCACATTATTCATTTATGTTTATATGATCTTAATAACATCCCTTTTTAAAGATAACTTACAACCATACACATGTCTAGTCTCACAAACACATTCATTTCTGTCTTCATACTAGGAAATCATATAACGCATTCATTCCATTCACTCAAGCATCCACTTACATACATAGATATTCAACATGAAAGTTCACGCCTTGCACCCCTTTTCCATGTCATTCACACAAATTGACATTCCAAACTTCCATGCCATTCCTCCCTGGGATTATTACAATTATTCATATGACAATTTCCCATAGGGGTACTCATAATTATGTTTCCCTCTTTTATGGTAATCAACCAACAAGATATCACTCTTTCCCTACTACTATAAGGCTATCCACAAGTCAAAAATTTAAATAGGTGATTACAACATTACCCGGGGAAGTAATATAACAATTCTAGTTTCTCTTCCTGCCTCAAACCGTTCTTGGTTGACAGACCTTTACCAAAGAAAATAATTTCTTATCATTCCTTATAACTGCTACTATAACCATATGGATACCATCCATATCTAGATGTCAATCTGTCCCATTGATCATATAGAAATGGTCCAACACTTCCTTAATCTGACTTTCATTAATCATCTCAGCCTTATCTTAAGTAGGCCATATAATCAACATTTTACTTATGATTCCATTATCATATCATCAAAAGCCACATGATTTATGAAAACAAACTATAATAATCTTATATGCATGTTCAATATTTGCCATATGCATTCCAACACATCCTTGTGCACCAAGCATTTTCGTGCATGCCCTTGGTACATATGTATTACAACACATTCACATCTTACACCTTCATGCATAAGTAAGTACTCAAGTCATTAGGTGTGCATACATTTCTTTGTATAGTCGTGAGCTCATAAATTAGCTCATATGTTCAATCCATTTCACCTTCTTTACAAGGACTATCAATAGTCCAAAGGGATCCTTTTTCTTTTTCTTAAATAGTTTATTCTAGTTACGATTTTATTTAGTACAGGTCAAGCAGTCTGACATTCTGTGGGCTTGTTACAACCATTTTCCATTCCAAAATGGAAGTGGGAAGTTGTCACGGTGGATTTTATTACTAAGCTTCCTAGAATAGTGAAGCAACATGATTCCATCGTGGTGGTGGTCGATACATTAACTAAGGAAACAAATTTTATTCTAGTAAAGACTACATACAAGGCATCAAATATTGAAAAAATCTATATGAAGGAAGTTTCCATGCTACATGGAGTGCCCATGGAAACAGTTTCAAACAAATATCCCAAGTTTACATCCAATTTTTTGAAAGGTTTGTTCAAAGGATTTGGGACAAATCTAAATCTCAATACAACATGTCACCCAGAGTTAGATGGGAAAATAGAAGGGATCAACAGAATAATTGAAGACATGCTTAGAATGTATGTGATGGAATGGCCATCAAAGTGGGAGGAGTATATCCACTTAGTGGAATTTTCTTACAATAATGGAAATAAGTGTAACAAACTAGTGAGTTTGGATGATCTAGTAGACAAAGTTGTTATTGGGCCAAATTTGTTGAAGGAAATGGAAGAGTAGATGAAAACGATCAAGCATAATTTAAAGGTCGCCCATGACAGACATAAACGTTATGCAGAAACAAACACAATTTTTAGAGGTTTTAAAGTGGGAAAATGTGTGTTTTTAAAAGTGAAGGAAAAGAGAAGTTTTATAATATTAGGTATCTTCCCAAGGTTGGCAACAAGATATTGTGAATCTTTTGAAATATTAGAAAAGATAGGGAAAGTTGCATACAAGCTAGAATTTCTTACATCCATGAGAGTGCATAATGTATTTCATGTGTCATTATTAAAGAAGTATGTGTCTGAACCTAACCACATAATTGATCAGATTGTGATCTAGGTGGAACAGAAAGGGGATTTTCGGGTGGAACTAGTATGCATCCTGGACCAGAAAGTCAAGATACTCAAGAAAAACTCCATAGGGATGATAAAGGTTCAATGGAACTGCTATAGTCCTAATGGTGCAACATGGGAGCATGAAGAAAATGTGTGAGAGGAATACTCAAAAATGTTTGTCAACTTTGAACAAAACAAAATATAAGAATGCAAGACTCCATTTTGAGCAGCTAGAGCTCTAGAACCACATCTCAGAGTCCTAGTCAACCTACGTCGGGGACATGACAAAGAATGGTAAAACCTAATGGCTTGAGAGTAGTGAAGGGGATACATTCCTTGGGTCAGCGGTTTGAGAAGAACATGAGATTTGGGTTGGAATTGTTGTTGGAGTTGTAAAATTGTGGAATTTTTTATTTCTTAGTATTATGATGTAAATTTGTGCATGTATATCAACATAGTGTGCATCGAGGACAACACACAATTTTAGGGGAGGGGGAATGTAAATTCCACACTATAATCCTCATTTTAATTATTACTTAATGTAGGTATAATGTGTGGCCATGGCCAAGTGATGTATATGAGAACTCTATTTCTAAATTTTAATAATAAAATGTGATGACAGTTGCCGAGGGACACAGATAGAGATGGGGGATGATTAATCCATAAGAGAGGGGATGGTCTAAGAGAATGACTAAGAGGGGTTCAATGGAGATTACCCATGTCTATTAATTCCACCCATATTCCTGAATTTTATTATCATTATGTATTAAACTTATATTTTATGATTGAGTGTCCCCAAAGCCAATCATTGAATCCATGTAAGAGGGTGGGTGTGAGAAGTCACATCCCATAGTTATTTGGAGCATGGGGGATGAGTAAAATAACCTTTGGGAAGTGTTTAATTCAAGTAATAAATCCCAAGAGAAAAAAAATATCATATGGGTTGTTACAACAACTTTAGATAGTCAAGTTTTTGGATGAATAGAGAACATAGAGGAGAAAGGTGGAGCTTTGGAGCTAGAGCAACCATGGAGGGAAAATTATGGAGAATATTTGGAATAGAAGACCGAAGAGATAGGACTTCAGTACTAAAGAGTGAACGATCCAAGTGGATACTGGTGGCCACCCACTTGTTCCACTAATTTAGAATGGATCCACATCTTGGCAGTTTTTCTATGGTTTTTTGGGTCTCAAACTTTCAAAGTTATTTTGAGGCCCTAAAAAATGCTTTTTTGACATGATAACATCGATAGATAATCAAATGAACGTACTAGGTTGTTTGGAATGTGCACTCCTCGGATAGACCTTTCTGAAAGGGTAATAAACACCCCAAACAGAGATCATATGAAAAATTTCCACCCCTAGGAAGTTAATGTATAAATTAACCACATCGGGGCCCACAAACCTTTTTGCATTTGATCTTATTGGGTTAGGGTTTTGGATGTTTATTGTTTTCTCATTGATGCTTTATGTTAAAATTCCTTTTTGAATTATTTGTAATCAATTTTTTTTGAATGAGCGCAACCATCACATCTCTATCTTCAGAGATAAGATACCACCATTCTAACTATCTTGTGTGTTTTGCATTTTACAGTCTTTTGTATTTTAGATAGTCATTAATAGAATATGATTTTAACTCTATTACTGTGTTTCTTGAAATATCTCTGTGTGTTTTGTTTTTATATCTTTTCCTTCTTCTTGTTCTCAATCTAATCTGGATCAATGAAATCCTATGTGAGTTGCACTATAACAACAAGTGATTGATGTTGTTTGTTGGCAGCTTTACTAACAATGAATTCCCTTGAGTTCCTAGCAGAGAGATTCTTGGTTACTTGTTCCATAGAGCTTGATAAATGGATAGGACACTCAATGGACTAAGAAAAGTGAAGGGGTACATTCCTTGGGTTGGGTAGGTCTAGAGGAAGAGAGCTAGTGGAAAATAGGGATAGTTGTAGGAGAATACCAATGGGTTATGGGATTTCTGAGTTGTGAGGGGATAATGAGAGACCACCCTCTTTTGTGGATTGTGATCCCCAACTCGAGGGTGATTTGTTATATGGTTGGGTGGAATTTTTGCCCCAAGAAGATTGTTGCACAATCGTTTTTAAAAGATAAGTTTTTTTTATGTTGTTTTTGTGTTGCATTATGAGTTTAATTATTGTGTATTAACTCTTTGTTTGAGAAAAACTTATATGTTGTTGTGTTGAGTTATTTAAACTGCATTCATTTAACTTTTAGCATGTTTTAGATGAATTTAATTATGATATCATACAATAATTAAATATCTGTGTATTTCATAGCTGGTAAGCTACAATAAATTAGTTAGTAGAGAAAATTTCATTTTTATGTGTTTTCCACATAGTAATGATCCTCAATTTAGCTAGGGGATGTTACATATTGAATGCCTTGTCATCTTCTGAGATAAGGTGAGGGGACAAGATCCCTCTTTTAAGTCAAGCGCACTGGATTATAATTCTTCATGTGGTTTGACCTTCTAGAGTTATTCTTCATTACACAGACATTGATCATGAGATCAAGAATAAATAATCAAGAACAACTCATATAATTAACCAAAATCAATCCATTCACCATTTAATTGCAAAAACCATACTTTTATATTGATTGTGGTAAAAAATTGAGTTTGTTACGTACAAAGGTAGGTCAAGAAGAGTTGTGGATGGGCCACATGGTCTACAATGTATAGGCCCATCCACAGCCTAAGGGCCAAGTTTCCTTCCCTTACCATGTTAAGGACCCTATACCCATACTTAATTTTCAAATCCTCCTAATGTCATTGATATTCACAAAAAAATGAAAAGAATCGTAGTCATAATAGTGCACATGTGTGGATGTTCTCTAGAACATGCTCTAAGGCACGCACATGCTCTATAAATTACACGCTCCTTGGAATGTGCATGGACCCTAGAATAAACAGACACCTAGGAACATGCACATTGATCTAGATTAGATAATTATATAATTTATCTTCTATCTTGGTACTTTTGGGTGGAAAAATTGGAGGAATCATATTGTAGATCAATTTCAATGATTGGTCCCAATTTGGAAGATTGGGTCCAAAGAACCGTCTGAAATATTCCTGAGCCATTTTGAAGCATCAAATGACATTTTTAGGGGGTCCAAACCTACTACTGAGACATATTCTATATTCTACACATTGATACCTTTCCAACAATGCAAGAATCTCCTCAATAAGAGTTTGTGTGTGAAAATTAAAATTATGCCTCCCACAAGTTGACCTGCCATGTTAACCACCATGGTACGAGTCGATGCCATGCTAAACCCCATTAATCAAAACATGTGGGGCTAGCCATGTGGGGAATCTCAAGAATATTTTATAAAGTCCAAATCTTATCACTAATTGAGGGTTCAAGAAATCAAAACCCTACCCCTAGATGGTTATCGATCTATGTTAAATATCGGGCCTCTAAGAGGAGAAGGAGTTCCATTCTTGAGCATTATATTTGTTCCATAGTTGAACAAAGCACCTGTGAGTGGTATTTTGAGAGAAAATCAAAGGAGGAGAGATTTTATAGTATCTATACAGGCCACAGTTTCAAATACAACTCCAAAAAGAGTACCTCTTTGATTGCACTTACATCTGAAGAAAAGAGGGAAGAGCGGCCTCACCTTCTAGCTGGGTTTTCTCTCAGATTGGGTTTTCCAAGTTATATATTGTGTTTATTTTTGGATGGTGTGTGAGTATTTATTTATGTTCTCTATTTTTCCCATTTCATACATTTTAAGTAGAAAACTAGTAATTAAAGAACCTGGGATCTAAAGGAAATTAGCCTCCACAGTAAAGATTTCAACATTTTATTAGATTTATTGTGACAAACTGTCTAATGGAATATCCACAATAGTTTTCATATCATATGGGTATTAGAGCATATTTATTTGGGGTATTTGTGGGAAGTTGTATGGATCTAGGAATCAAATTAAGAAGAAAGTCACAGAATCCTAGTCATGCTCGATAGGTTTGTTCATAACAACCCTCGAGATCCAACAGAGGAGATATCTGTGAGGATGGAAGAGAAATTTGTTGACATATATTTCAATATTCCCTCTTCATGGAATATCTAACAAGCAATATAGAACCGTATGTAAATTCTAGAGGCTCTAACTTTGAGATTGGATCGGAAGGGAAATCGAGAGATAATGAAGACCCAGAAAAGGAGTCAAGGAAAGAGCCCGGGAAAGTGAAGAATTGTTTGAGTATCATCAACCCTTCATAGTCCCTATTCGAGATCATAGAAACCATTGTAACCATTATAATATTGATGGACACACTGAGGAAAATTGTTGGAAATTATATAAGGAGATGAACCCGAAGAATAGAAAGAAAGATGCAAAGAAAAATAATCTTCTAGCCATGGATTCAAGCAATTTGGTCGAAAAAATCTTCGATGTGGATGATAATATTTTTTTCACATCAATGCATAAGGATGTGAATCTAAGTATCCTTCATCACTAGGAAGAGAAGGAGATGAACAAATTCTTTCACATCAAGATCCAAGTCAAGAAGACCAATATAGATGCTTCGTTCAACTCTGGTTCATAGGCTAATATGATAGCAGTGGATCTAGTCATAAAGTTTGGATTGAAGGTTTGTGATCATCCTATCCCATATCCATTGGGATGAGTAAAAAATGATTTAGAGATAACAATAATGAAATAGTGTAAGATTAAATTTGTCGTAAGTGTTAATTTTATTGATGAAGTTGAATTGGATGTAGTACCCCTTGGCATATCTAGAGTAGTGTTTGGAATCCCCTGCGTGTATATGAGGTATGCAATATTGGTGCGGAAAACCAAATAGTACTGAATAATCAAGGATGGTAAGTCCTACATCATCAATGTGCATAAGGAAAGTCAAATATCTCACTAGTAAGTGTCAACCAAGCCAAGAAATTGAATAATTCTAGTAAGAAATATGTTTTATTTTTCTTAAGAGAAAATAAGACTGGGGAAGAATTGATAGGACTAAAGGTATCCTTGTAGGGGTGTATTAAAGAGTATAAACATTATTCGTAGGATTTTGTATAGGCATACAAAGGATTTTTCTAGGATCCTGAAAGGATACTACCCAAGAGGGAATTGGAGCACGAGATACAGTTATTGCCAGACTTCCCATTGTCGAACATTGGACTATATAGATAGTCCATTTTGGAAGGAAATGAAGTGATGAAGGAGTTGCAACAGTTGTTGGAGAAAGGAGTGATTAGACCAAGCACCTCACCTTGTGGGTTACCCATCATAATTGTACCAAATAGGGATGGGACTTGGTGAATGTGTATCGATTACATAAAATTGGACAATATTACACTAAAAAATCAGTACCCTCTGCCCAGGATTGATGATCAGTTAGATCGATTGCAACACACAAAATATTTCACCAACTTGGATCTCAAATTAGGATACCACTAGGTATGCATAAAGGAAGAAGACACTTGGAAGACTACCTTTGAGACAAGGTTATGAATGGTTGGTCATTCCAATTGGTTTATGTAATCCACCAAGTACATTTATGACATTGATGAATGACATTTTACACCCATATATAGATTCATTTGTTATAGTCTATTTGGTTGATATATTGGTTTATAGTGCTACATGGGAGGAACACATATCACATCTCATGTAGGTTTTATAGACTCTGAGGAAGCACCAACTATTGGCTAACCTCAACAAATGTGAGTTTTCTAAGTAGTCTTTGGTGTACTTGGGGTATGTCATTAGTGAACAAGAGATCAATATATATCTCGCAAAGATGGATCCCCTCATGAAATTACTAGTTCCTACAAATGTCATTGAAGATAGGAGTTTTTTTGGGGAAACATAGTACTTGCAGAAGTTCATAGCTTCATTTTCAATAGTATTGCACCACTTGACACCTAGTAAGAGTTTCCAATGGGGGAGAATAAATAGAAGGCTTTCAATGAGTTGAAAATAAATATCATTCAAAGACTAGTTCTTGCATTACCAAAAATGAAAAATCCTTTAGAAGTGGAGACATATGCAAGTGGGTGTGCCATGGGAGTAATTTTAATGCAAGGAGGAAGGCCTATATGTTATCATTATGAAATATTTCATAGGGTAGTTCTCAACTACCCTACCTATGACAAGAAACTATATGCCTTGTTTCAAGCTATCAAGAAGTGGAAGCACTATCTGATGGGAAAGGAGACCATCATCCACATAGATCACCAACTGGTAATTCGTCCCCTCTTGAATGTATCAAGATCAAAAGTATGATACTCTAAAATTATCCCTCTCTTTTTCACTCAAGCATGTCCTTAATTATATAGTCTTGGAAGCATCACAACCATAGGATAGTTTTTAGGAGAGTATGTGATCAAAAGAGGATTTGGATCAACCAAAAATATTGACCTTGCATTTAATAGGAGATAGCTCGAACCAAACCCTTAACCAACTGCAAACTCTCAGAAACAACCTCACAAATCAAGGAAAAATGGTTGCAACAACTTCATCACCACCTCATAACTGTGCATAGGGAAACTATCACTTCCTAGGACACTCTAGGGGAGAAATGATCAAGGTTTCATAACTCCTTGTATATGGGCATGGAGGCGATGAATCTCAATTAAGACAAAAATATGAAGGAAAAAGATGATATTTCATCCTCCAACTCATTTGTTTCTTCTTCAACTTGTCTAGGGGTCATGACAAACACTTCTTCATGGTGATAAAGTTACGACATTTAAGTGCGACACTTAGTAGAATGTGATACATAAGTGTGACACTTAGTAGAGCGACAAATCGACACTTGGTAGAATGCGATACATAAGTGATACATAAGTGTGACACTTAGTAGAATGTGATACATAAGTGCAACACTTAGTAGTGTGGAAATTTTGTGAGTAACACCATGATGCATATAAAGAGGTTTTTCAATATCTAAAGGACAAAATTCATGTAGAATAAGGTAATGACAAGGATGACTATCATCTCCAGAATGGGTTTCTCTACAAACTAGACAAAATTTGTGTTCCTAAAGGTGAAAGATTTCAACTAATCGGAGAGGCTCACACCTCCAAGGTTGTATGAAATTTTGGTGTTTGGAAGATGGTTTCTAACTTATAGAGGTATGTGCACTGACCTTGAATGAAAGAAGATGTAGCATGGTATATTAGAGGATGCATACTTTTTTGTACTAGCAATCCTAGTAACAAGAAGCAAGGTCTATACCATCCCTTACATGTACCCACTCAACCTTGGGAAATAATTTCCATGGATTTTGTGGGAGGATTACTGAAAACCATGAAGGGACATGACTATCTATTTGTGGTACTTGAAGGGTTCAACACGATGTGCATTCTCATGCCTTGTAAAAACACCATCAAAGGGAAAGAAGTAGCAAATCATTTCTTTAAACGGGTTTGGGTGCACTTTGGGATACCAAGGAGCATCATCTCAAACATGGATTCCATATTTCTCATTTCATTTTGGACTACATCGTGGGAGAATATGGACACTAAGTTGAAGAGATATACAATATTCCATCCACAAACATATGAGTAGATAGAAGTAGTCAATAGGAATTTGGTGAAACTTTTGAGGGGTTACAATCAAAAGCATCTAGAGACCTAGGATGAAAATATGATCTATATACATCACTCTTATAACATAGTAGTCCACACTTATACTAGTAATTCACCTTTTGAAGCTTGCTTTGGATATTTTCCGCCTTCACCATTGGATGTTGTATATGGAAAACAAGGATCAATACTACATATTGAAAAATTTGCGATGACCACTTGCGATTAAAGTACACTTTTGTTGCAACATTCAAGAGAAAAAGTTCAATTATTCATTTTTTTTTCTAAATCCACCCTGTATTTGTCGCTATCTCGACAAATATACTTTGTCTAAATTAATATGGTCAACGTTCGTCGCAAGAGTGACAAATGTACTTTCTCTAAATTAATATGGTCAATGTTCGTCGCAAGAGCGACGAATGACCTAACATTAAAAGTGACCGTTAAAAATGACAAATAAATAGGTAAAAAAAGAAATATGTTAGGTCACTATCATCGTGATTGTGACGATTGTGACCTAAAATTGAACTATAAATATTTGACGATTTAAATATGTTGCGACAATATTGCTATAACGACAGTTCCAAAAGGGTATTTTTGTGCAGAAGTTGTGCGGAAGAATGTCGCAGCATGTAGTTAGAAGTGGGGAAAACAATAAAGTGTGTGAAAAGGGGGATGGTAGATGTTATTTCCCTTGTAAAACATGTTGCCTCATACATCTCGTAAGAACTTTAATAAAAACAACTACAAAACATTGTAGGAAATATGGGCACATTGATGGCGGATTGAATGAATATCATCCCATGGTAATTATCATATATATACAAACAAACAATATATATATATATATATATATATATATATATTGTTTGAATGTTTGTTATAGTATACACTAATTTTGCATGATTGTTTGTAATTATAAAGTTAGAGTTTCCCTCTAACTTTCCGCAGAATATTTCACCAAGTATTAGTAGAAATGATGTTGTACAAGCTGAGGAACATCATGACCAAGCAAATGAGGATCTCATCGAAGAAGATGATGGGAAAAATCAAGTTAATGATCCCATGGAAGAATATGATGGGACAAATCAAATGATCCAAGATTTGTTTTCGTAGCCAAATGAGGATGGGGAAAATGTTGGTATTTATGATGAACCTCTATTAGAAAAGGCAAATAAACGACTTTATGAAGGATTAATAGCAGGGATGATTTTAAGGATGGAAATTTATTTTAAAATGTAGAAACCTTGGCGAATCTTACTAATCCTTCATATGTCAACTATAAATGTTTGGTGATATTTTT
>JZKD02S1896929.1:143946-167755 GCA_000966675.3 Picea glauca | reverse complement strand
ACCTTCAGATTCTACAAGCACCCACTTGCAGAGAAAGAGACATATGTCTCCCTAGCACCACCCTACCACCCTTATTTGCCAAAATAAATATTGCTCAAATCAACTGGTTCATTCTAATATAGCTTGCTTACCCTTTCTGTTGATCTACTCTGCATTCTTCATGGTCTCTGATCTTCTGCTCTGCTTCACTGTCCTCTGCAGCCCATTCTCAGCTACTTCTCCTGTTATGCAGATTCTCCTCTTTTGTTTTCTAACCTCCAGAGCTCTCTTTTTCTCTCATGTCAACCACCAAAAAAAAACTCATCTCTGTTCCAGCGCATTATATAGATTCACCACATGCAAAGGTTTTTCTTGCGTTTCTCAACTCCAACTGCAGTTTCCCTTTCTTTCATTCTTTCTTCTACTTTTCGCATGCCAGTATTCTCCCTGGTTTTCTGAACTGGCTCTTTGCATGCCTCCTCTACGCATGCCACATTATGCAACGCTGTGTTCCTCCTATCTTAACTGCCAGTCTAATTTTAGACTGAAAATCCTTCCGCTTTTCTCAACTCCAACTGCAGTTTCCCTTTCTTTCATTCTTTCTTCTGCTTTTCGCATGCCAGTATTCTCCCTGATTTTCTGAACTGGCTCTTTGCATGCCTCCTCTACGCATGCCACAACATGCAACGCTGTGTTCCTCCTGTCTTAACTGCCAGTCTAATTTTAGACTAAAATTCCTTCCACCGTCCAGAGTGATTAGAGAAACCCATCTGGCAAAAAAACTTCTAGACTTGTCAAAGCTCCGTTGATTTTGCATTATAGCCATTTAATGTTGACCACTCCAATCGTGTTGTGAATGACATCATTCGTGTTGTTTCTTAAATAAAACAATTGGTAACTTTTGTTGCTAGTCATGGTCGTGGCTAAGGCATGCGTTTTTATCAGCAAAGATCCAGCGCTGTTTCAGCATAGTTTCCAGCACTGAGTTTTTGCCCAGCGCTGCGTTTCAGCATATGTAATATTATTGTGTTTCAGTTGTTACAGCACTGTGTTTCAGCTTAAGTTCCAACTCTGTTTCAGCATTGTGTTTCTGCATCTGTGTTTCAGCATTTGCGTTCCATCATCTGTGTTCCAGCATCTGTGATTCAGCTTCTGTGTTCCAGCTCTGTTTCAGCACTGTGTTTCAGCATCTGTGTACCAGCATTTGTGTTCCAGCATCTGTGTTCCAGCATTTGTGTTCCAGCACATGTGTTCCAGCACATGTGTTCCAGCATTTGTGTTCCAGCATCTGTGTTCCAGTTTCTATGTTCCAGCATTTGTGTTCCAGCACATGTGTTCTAGCATTTGTGTTTCATCATTTGTGTTCCAACATCTGTGTTCGTGCTCCATAACCAATCGATTTCCATCAATGACAACCTTGACCGTCTGCGTCATCTTTGCTATAGCCATATTTCCAACATATGTTCCCCCAACAAATATCCTAACTTCAATGAAATTAGTATAAACTAGTCACTTGAAGATGGCCTCCATCTTTACAGGATCTATCTTGAGTTCCCCTCCATCAATCATATATCCATAATACACCAATGACTACTAAGAAAACTCACACTTGATGATTTTTCAAAGTCTCTAACACTTGCATGAGATGTGAGATGTTCTCTTTATAGGTAAATCTATAAACCAATATGTCATCTAAATACGCTATTAAAAATGAATATAGATAGGGACACAATACAGCATTCATCAATCACATAAATGTAGCCTGTGCATTACATAAACCAAAAGGAATTACCAACCATTCATATAGACCTTGCCTTGTCTTGAAGGCATACTTCTAGATGAATTCTTCTTTAACATGTACATAGTGGTATACTAATTTGAGATCCAACTTAGTGAAGTACTTGGCATGTTAAAATTGATCTAACAAATCATATGTCATAGGAATAAGGTATTGATTCTTGAGATTGATCTTGCTTAAATCCGTGTAGTTGATACACATTCTCCAAGTCCCATCCTTATTAAGTACTATGATGACAGGTAACCCATAAGATGAGGTGCTTGGTCGAATTAATCCCTACTCTAGCAGTTTCTACAATTGTTTCTTCACTTCATATGCTTCTAGGATAGACTATCCATACATCCCAATATTTGGTAATGAGGAGTCATGAAACAATTGTATCTCATGCTTTACTTCCCTCATAGGTGGTAACCCTTTAGGCTCATGGAACACTCATACACATTCCTATAAAAAATCCTCTAACTAACATTTTTTATCTTTAGCATATCCCTCCAAGTACGCCTTTACTCGTATTGATTCCTCCCCTAGATTATTATCTCTTAATAAAAGAAATACAAAATTTCTACTAGAAATGATAAACTTTTTGGCTTGGTTAGAACTTATGAGAGAGATCTTGGATTTACCTTTGTGTGCATTGATGCTGAAAGAACTCCCATCCTTGATAACATAGTACTATTTTTCTCTCCTCATGAAGATAACATCCCTCATATACATGTAGGGGCTTCTAAACACTACACCACACACATTAAGGGGTACTACATCTACCTCCACTTCATCAATAAAATATGCACGTATAACAAACTTGATCTTATAGTGTTTACTGACCTTAAGATGTGAATCCTTATTTACACATCCCAATGGATATGGACCCATATGACCATGAAATTCCAACCCAATCCTGTTGACAAGATTGTTTTCTATGAGGTTGTTCTGTGAACCAGAATCGAATAGAGCATCCACCTTGGTATTTTTTACCCAGATCTTAATTTGGAAGATTTTAGTCATCTCCTTCTCTTCCTTGTGATGAAGGCTACTTAGATTGAACTTCTTATGCATTGTAGTGCAAACAATATTCTCATCTAAATTTGAGTTTCTCTCTACCAGGTTGCCTAAATACATTCCTGGAAAGTTCTTCTTCTTGGAATCATTCTTATGGTTCTTTAGATTCAACAATAGATCTAGCTTCCAACACTTATCTTTGATGTGACCATCGATGTTAAAATGGTTTTAGTGGTTGTTTGGATCCTTTCACTATTGTGTAGTGGCTATCCTTTTTATTTTCACTTCTTCTTCCCCTCCTTGGAATCATCTTGGTGGTAATTCTATTAAGAACCACTTGATTGTCCTTTCTTATGGCCCATGTCCTCTAGGTATTGTGCTTGCACATAGGCCTCATCAATGGTCCTAGGTTTGAAGAGCATAACTTTCATTTGTAGATGGTTGTGTAGACCTCCCAGATACTTGAGAAGTACATATGGGTTCTTGGGAGTTATACCCAACATAATCACCATTTTTATTAAACTCGTTGGTGTACTCTTGCACACTCTCCCCTGTCTCTACCTAAAGTGATGCTAATGGATCCATTAGTCCTTTGCATACACAATAGGGTATAATTGGGACTTGATTAGGGTTCTAAGCACCTTCCAATTAGTTACTTTTGGATCACCCTCATGCCTGAGTGTCTCTGTGTGGATTACCCCCTAGGTTAGTGCATGGCCCTCTAATTTCAGACAAAAAAATGAAACATTCTACTCTTCTTATATATTATGGACATTAAAATACACTTCCAACTATTACAACTAATTATTCAAATTAACAAAATATATCTCACTTTCGTAGGGTTTTATGTCCACCTTAACTTGCATTTTAAACAAAGTTTTTGAAGAAGTGATGGAACCATGTTATCACCTAAAAATCACTCATAGAGATATACATGTGATCACTGGAAGGGTAATTAGTTCAATACACAAAATTGCATACTCATGGCATTAATACATCATCTTCAATAGAACAAAAACTACACAAAGTGAGTTTTTAATGATTCGTGTGACTTAACGATCTGGGTTTTGCATGATCAGTCTGTGCTTGCATGACTACTCCTTCGAAATCCATGTGGATCAACCAAAAGTGAAGTTTCACCACTTTTGGCATATTAATGACAAAGAATCCGATCAAGAGTAATTTCTAGTTGAAGGACCGAAAGGCCTTGATCCCATTTGCATTTAATATTGCTATTATGCGTGGTTGCATGTCCACTCATGCATGGGAAGGTACACCCAAGTGGCATTCCCTTTCCCATTAGGGACCAATATTTACCATTGTCGTTTGAGGCCTATAAAGGGAGGCCATTGGCATGCACAAAAAGGCGAGAAGCCAAAGCAAAGTTATGATGTGTGCATGAGCTTAGATAAACCTCTTTTCTCATAATCTCATTCATACATCCATATATATCAAAGTTTTGTGTATTAAACCTCTCACCTTTGAGATATTTGTACACATACTCTTATCTATTCATTGAGAGAGAAAGTTTCTAAAATGGCACAAAAGGACCCATCCAAAGGAGGAGGAAGGGAGCTCACTTACTCACTAAAACCTCTACGGTGTTGTATTTATGGTCTATCCATGGGTATAACAATTTCATCCTTGTTTTATTTTTGTTGTTATATTTCATGATCATTCCCATTATTTTGTTCTTATTTCCTTCTTATGCTCGGATGATTTTGAATATTTTCCAATACTAACATCCTAACATATTGATTGTGGTTCTAGTTTATCCTAAGCTAACACTAAATAGTCTTTTTTACTCACCCAAGTGGAAAAAGAGGAAAAAAAAGATCGGTGACTCTGATGGTGTTCTAACTCACATTTATTCCCTTATAGGATTGCTCACTAAAACCTCTATGGTGTTGTATTTATGGTCTATCCATTGGTATAACAATTTCATCCTTGTTTTATTCTTGTTGTAATATTTCATGCTCATTCCCCTTATTTTTTTCTTATTTTCTTCTTATGCTTGGATGATTTTGAATATGGTGCAATACTAACATTCTAAAAAATTGAATGTGGTTTGAGTTCATCCCAATCTAACACTAAATTGTCTTTTTTTCTCACCCAAGTGGAAAAAGAGGCAAAACATATTGATGACTCCACCAATGTTCTAACTCATATTTCTTCCCTTATAGGATTGAAGAGCCTCTACTCTCACCTTTGTTGTTTTTAAGATCACCAAACCATCCTACCCAAGCATCCAAACCAATCTTTTGGATCCAACTCATAGTTTCAGGATTCGTGGAAATTTTTTTATGTGCATGGTGCGATACTCCATGTGAATTTCAAGATAATAGTCGCACAAAGGTGCACAAATATCGTTTGCTACTACATTCTTTCAATTCATGGTTTGTTCACATCATTGCAACTGTCACCAAGGTGACCCATGTAGATCCTCTTTTCCCTAGGCCAAGGGTGTTTTTCACTCCATCCGCCAATAGGTGCTAAGAGTTCAATTAATTTCACTTTAAGCCTAAAAAATCTTTCTTTAAGTTTATTCTTGCATGTTAAGCTAGCTAATATAGATTGATAGGGAGGATAAAAAGAACCAAAATTCCCTTTTTTCCTTGCCACATAGATGGCTACTTGAACACATGAACTTTTAGTTAGATTTTTAGTCATTAATCACCTTAATTTTTTGGACTAGGAGCTTATCTTTGTGCCTTATCGTGATCTCTACCTCGCACTATTTGAGTGATCTTGGAAGATCAGAAAAGGGTTAAAAGACTTCTCCATATCCTTTCCAAATCATTTAAACAAACACATAAGGATTAAACAAAGGTTTAAAGTAAGCACCCCAAGTGTGCACATGTTTCATTTATTTTTTCTTTCAAAGTTTTTTAAGTTCAAACACATACAAATAACTAGGTGAAGACAAAGAACACATTCATGTGCACTTCATTGTTTAATTTTGCAAACACGACACTAATGAGTAAAATCATTGGAAGGACCATAATTGTCCACATCATTATACATCCTAGGAGAGATTTTGTTTTGCAAAAGAACAATAAGGAAATTAAAGATTGTAATAGACCTCAAATATCCATATCTTGACTATTTAGGATTAGTTTCATCTTCAAGCAATATCCAATTGCATGAGGTTGTAAATAACATTTAGATATTAATTAGGGAAAAGTAATTGACCCCATGATGTCCATTTGATTGCAATTCCACTCATAATTTTTTTTTTCAAAATTCAACCTTTCACAAATTTGCACTCGCACACCAAAGGCCTTCTCGAGGTTCCCTATATGCTCTTCTCCTTGCACCTACAAGCAATCTAGGAGAATCATAAACAATAAAGAGTTATATGAAAACCTTGATCACACCCTTAAGCAAAGGGACTGGTTCATGACCCCAATTCCAAAAACGTTTTAAAAAACACAATTCTAAGAACCTACTAAAATCCTCCTTTGTGAGGTCACAAAACAAAATTTTGGTATATGTTAGGATTTCGAGGGTATGATGATCCAAATAACCCACCATTATCACTTTTCATTTTAAAGCATAACACTTGATTGTTTAGGGTACTTAAAATCCTTCACCTCAAGTGCACCTACACCATAAGGCAAGGAGATACTTGTGAAGGGGAAAAAGCTTAGGCCTGGTTGTTCCACACGAGCCTTCTTGAGCCACCCATCTCTTGTGAGGTTTCTCGACTCGTGACCACTTTTTGAGGTTGAGAGTCCCCTGTCACTCTTGAAGGAGGTAACCTAGTGGAAAAAAACTAATATTTCTTCTAAGGTGGTAGTTTTGGGATTCAATTGCACCTACGATAGATTTTGAACAACTATTTGTAAATGTCACCAATTCCTTCAAGACATGCACCCTATATCCCTCATTATAACCAATCCTTTCATACCTTCACTAACCTGTCTTTCGATGGGTTGATTCCCCATGGTCAAGAGCTATTAGAAATCCCAATGACTTTGAGAGGAAGGATGATAAGTCTTCAAGACATGTTTTTTTACTTTTTATTTCCCCATACAAAAAATATCCCATCCTACCCAAACATTTTACTTTAAGTTGAAAAATGTAGGTTTTTTGTATCCATTTGACATTAACCACATTCATCTTTGTTCTTTGTTAATTTAGGCCATGTTTATTTTTGAAATCACCACTTAGTTGTCTTTTCACTTAACAAAATCACACACATTTTCTATTCTAGAACCATAGGAGACCCACTACCTCCCCAGCCTTTCAGATCCATGTTTGACCTCCCACCAATATTGGGAGGTATCCCTAGTTTTACAACTTCCTCGATTAAACCTCCCCACTCACCTTTGAGTGTAGTGATGCTCAGTTTAACCTTGCTTGGTCCCATCTTGCTAGTTGCAACTACCTCCCAACAACTCATCCAATATCTCTTCCTCCTCAGGAACTAGCTCTTGACCATCAACCATAATTGCAGAACCACAAAACCTACCATATATGGATTCATTAAATAATATTGATTTGAAAAATATCACTAACAACCCCATATCACACTATGAAAACTTGGTCATCCATGTTGACCAATATCCCCTCAGACATTCCCAAGTTTGACAGGAAACTGGGTGAAGACCTAATCAATCATGTCATGAAATTTCACCTATGGTGTTCATCCAACAACATCACTAATGATTCCATATGCCTATGTCTATTTAAATGAACCTTAACTAGTCCCTCCCCAAAATGGTATGTGGATGAAAAAGTGGGGTCCCATGCAACCTTCACATCTTTAACCAAGGATTTCTTATCCTTTCTTCAATTACCATTACGTCATGACACTAGTTTTGAAATCCTCTCGGATTTTCTTCAAACTGATTCTACCCATATCATGGATCACATCCATGAATGGTGTCAAAGAAGGATCCTTTATAAAATTGAATTCACCTCATAAATAATCCTAGATTGGTTCCTCAAGTCTCTTTTTCCCCTTATCGCAAAATATGTGGCCACCACCATGATGCAAAACGAAGAAGAGGCCATAACCAAATCCCAACACTTTAGTTTAATATATTCATAGTTTGGTTACCTTTATATGGTTCTCCCTTATTCCCCTCAACCACTACCATTTGTTCGGGAAAAACCCAGAGAATCCCATTCGGTTGATGGACTGATCAAGTCCATGACCCACCTCCACCCATATGGTATCCCTATTTCTTCATATAGTACCAATTAATACACAAACCCCTATGGAGGAGAACCATGCTACCTTGGACCTACTATGGGTGCACCTTATGTAATAAATCACCCATTCCCTACCCCTCCTCCTCCAATAGTTTGGGGGCGCAATACTATGCATCCCATGAATCCTTTACCCAAACTAGGTATGTATATTCCTATGCATACACATGGAACTTCATGCAACCCAGGTTGTAGTGGAGGAACCTTGACATAATACAATCCATATGGGCCTCCCTATCATAGTAACCCATATTATTCATTCTCTAGTCCTCCACCACCCAACACTATGCCACCATAGTCACAATAGTAGGTTGGTGCATTTTTTCCAACCTTCTCCAATACAATAGGTTCAATCGTTCGAACCAATGAATATGGTTAACCTTTCCACCTAGTAGAATAATTCAAAGAAGAAGGGAATAAATAAACTGAATCCCAACCAAGTATAGGGGGAAACCCCCAACAAAAAAACCCTCAAGTTGGGGGAAACCTTAACAATAGTAACAAAAAAATATATATTGGAAAAAACAATGGCCAACAATGTTAGGGGAATAACAACAACCTCAAAATAAACTTCCCCTACAAATTATGCTATGAGTATGGAAATTATACTCACCATAGTAGCCCCAAATCATAGTTTTCAAAAGGATGAAGAAATCTATGAATACCCAAGACCTATCACCCCTTAGGGTGCCCCACATGTTCAATAGAATTTCCCTCCACAGCACCACCAATAATCTTACACAACCCATTCCCTCAACAAGGAGTGTTTGCAAGACAACAAGAGACTAGGCCCTCCACCCAACCGATGGGACAATATCCCAACCCAAGACAAGCTTAACCCAACAACTCTTCAACCCATAACATTATCATGACATTTGAAGACATCCATATTTGGATGCATAACCATCAATATGGTATGCCTCCTGACTCTAATCTGACCATGTCCGACACCACCCAATTACCAACAAGTATGCCTTTGATGATCCCACGTTCTAGTGGTGACCCTACCCCATGTCTATCGAGAGAATGGCGTAATTCTCACAATCCACATGCTAGGGAAACACATAGTTATAACATTGTAGATGACATGACCCAATATCTAACAACCATGTATGTACTCGAGCTCTTGCAAACATGTCCTTCACAAAAGAAATATTTTTCATCCACATTGAGGGCAGTTGAACCTTCCAACTTATGCCTTATTACTTTCGATTTGGACAACTCAGAACCTCGAATCCCCTCCTTGGTTTCTTTCCAAATCCTAGTCATGTTTCAGAACATAAAAATTCATTGATGAGGGAGAATCCACATGTATTATGTCCAAAAGCATCTAGCAAAATCTCGACTCCCTTGAGCTAACCCCTTTCTCTATCACCCTGTGGGCCTATGATGGTCTCCCATCTCAACCCGAGGGTATTTTTCAAAATTTCCTCATAGATCTAGCAAGAAAAATGGTCTTTATTGATATCGAGTTCATATATTCCCCATTGGACTACAACATCTTGCTTAGACTTAACTACATGCATAGAATGAAGGAAATGGCCTCATCTCTATTTCACACCATGATCTTCCCTCATAATGGGAAGGTAATCATGATCGATAAATTAACACATTATGAACCCTACCCTATTGCATATTTGGATAATGTCCTTCCCCTCATTGGGGTACAACTAGAAGTTTCACCATTCATGGAAATGGGTCTAGGGATCTTTCAAGACCCCTTGCTCCTTGACACATACCAGGGTGACCGACCATGCATACCACCCCCTGATTATTCCTAAGTGTGCACAATCACTTCTATCACGACATAACCAAATTTCTAGTCTACGCCTGATATTCCAGATACAAATGAGTAAACTCCATCTTTGAAAACCACCCCTAATCCCCTCACCCAAATCCTGTTCTTCTACCCACCACTAGGAGTTTCAACAAACCAGGTAGTTTCTAGACTTATGCTTCCCAACATGGTATTAGGAATACCTATTTGGTATATTGAACCACCATTTATAGTACTGATACCTTCACTTCCACCTTAAACAACTGCATTATCCATGCAAACCCAAATCAATCCCTTGTTGGCAAAACTCAATCACACAAATCAGGAAAACAATACCAACACTTGGGTAAAGAAGAAGAAATTTGGGGGAAATACTCAGGATACACCTCAAATACAACCGCTATGCACACTCTGCAAAGCATTAGGTCACCCCACAAACATGTGTCCCAGTCTCCTAGAGTTATAGAACCTGAGCCTTCTACCCAGGGAAACGCCATTGTTTTGCACCCCAGTAGGAACATCTAGAGACCTTACACAAGAGTCTACCCCCCATGCAATAATACATTGTGCACCAACTTCTCATGTGCCATATGTTCACAATATGGCCACTACACCCTTCATTGTCTTGATCGCCTCCACTTTTGAGACACACTAGCATCAATCCATCAAATGACCCTACCAGAACCTACTCAGACAGTGTCACAACCCTCAACATCCACAAAGTCCAATTCCTCTAACATTTATTACATGTCCACTTCTATGAACACAAATTGTACTTTCCCATCCTCTTTATGCAATCAATTATACCACTTCACATATATGTGTCCATTTATTATTGAATATTGCACTCAGTGAATGACCACCATTCAAAATATTTGAGAGGCCCTCCATGCCACATGGTCCCTCAACATTACATCCACTCTCCAGGGTGCTTCTAACCTACCTAGTCATGAGTAGGTATGCCCACCTCTTTCCCAATCAACTTCTTCAATACAACTATGGTAGGATACACTTCCTCATGCCCCACCTAATTCCCTAGAAATCCCTCGAAAATAAATCCCCCCTCCTCCTAGAGACCATGACACACACACACACACACACACATGTGTGTGTACACATATACTATATTTCCTCAGTCATAGGTTCATTACCTTCAATAAGATAATCAACACATTTCAAAGTTAGTACCCATCCACCATCCATATGAAGGTTGAAAAACACCATTCATTCACAAACCCATTCTATTTTCACTACCTCTACTTTTGTCGGTTCCTCAAAATCCAATGTTGTCACTCTAATGTGAGATCTTTGGCCCCATCTAGTCAACCTCACTCATTCATGCCTTTGAGAGGTCTCTTCTTTCCCATTCACACATCTTCCATTCAAAAAAATACATTCTAGAGACCATGACAACAAATGACTATCCCTGGGATGCAATGCATCACCAGTCATTCTTCCTACCTCAGGATACTTTTCAACCTACCATCAACAATGATGTTTGTGTGGTTGAAACTAAGGACTTCATTCCTCTTAGGAATATAGATTGGTTCAAAAAATGAATTCCTACCCTCAACTCTTTTGAAGAAGGGAACATGGCCAACATTTCCCTTACTATCAATTCGGACATTTACACCAAACTAGTCATCATTGAGGAAATAATCCTCGGAGTTTCATTCTACCCAGAAGAAGACCTTGCATACAAGGCTCTTTTTCAAGAGTATCAAGATATTTTTCATGGTCATATATTGAAAATATTGGTCTCAACCTATCCATTTTCAAACACCATATTGACACTTGGCCTAATGTTCCACCCATTCACCAAAATCAATGGCTATCAAAGCATAAATCGACAAGCTTCACAAAGCCGATTTCATTTATCTCATTGTGTATACATAATGGGTCTCTAAAATTGTACCTATCAATAAAAAGTAGGGAGCCAACCACATCTGTACAAACTTTAGAGACCTAAATCAAGATTCTCCCAAAGACAACTTTCCCACTCCCTTCATTGATGAAGTGATCGACACTGTAATATCCCTCGACCAAACCCAATTTCAAATGTAATATAAATATACTTAAGTTGGTGAGCTATTTTGACCTCATTTGGTAATGCACATCATGTGTCATAGTGCGCGCATGAACTGCACAGTAAAATGATGTAGTATGCACATCGCAGGATACCACGCCTAGTAACTAAGGTGTGTGCAGTATGCAGGACAATGAGCCTCGTGTATATGATATGTATTATAGGTTGGTGAGTCGGTTACTATAAGTTGGGATGATTATGTTTTGGTATTAGGACAGAACGCCTAGATGTCAAGGGCCAATGCGCCTACTTTTTACATGACTCATGATTAATATAAATACATTGATGTGTGCAGACCGACCACGATAAAAGAGATGGGCGACTGAACTTCACCAGTTAGGAAAAGGGAGGGCCAAAAGTCAAGGGAATATTATATTGATATTCCTAAAACGTAAAGTATGGATAATTATTTTATCCTAAGTCCTAAAGTTAGAGACAAGTGGACCAAAGTAACTTCTGATATGATAAGTGTCAAGTTGGTGACATGCATTCATATCGTGGGGGACTTAGCTCATTTGGGGAATATTTTCCACGGTGGGGGGGGATATTTTTTCTTACCAAAGAAGAGCCTGACCATCATTCTCACCATCACTTTCACGAAGAGTTCACAGTGATTCTTATACACATTCAGTTATCCAGTCAATGATTCCATGACCATTTTCACTCATGCATTATGTTATCCTTGAGACAACCATTTCACCATTTTGAAACATGTTCCCATACCTCCTTTTGGTTGGTGTGTCTGGTTAGCTTGGAGCGGGATTTAAGAATTGGATTGTCAGGCCCGTGAGCAGTTCTCTGAGCGAGAGAATTGCTGGGGATTGATTCCTGAAGGTGCTAAACTGCGGCTACAATGCTCTGAGAATTTCGGTACAGGCTGTTGCTGAATCCCTAAAAGGGAAGTGGGGCAGTCGAGGGACTATTGAGTAGAGAAGGGGCACACTTCCTTGGGTGGGATAGGCATGTGGGGAATGAGAGGTTGTAGTTTGTTAGTTGAGTGAGCACCTGAGACAGAGTCTTTCCTATTGTCCTTGAGCCTCAGCCTGGATAGGAGCCCTTTACTCTGGGTGGAGTTCAGTCCCATCTCGGGGGTGACTCACTGTTGAGAGCGATGAACAATGTAGTCTATGGATGGGAGGTTCGTGGATGGTCTGTAAAAAGTTGGTGACACTCTTTCTAAGATAAGTAGCAACTGTATGATAAAATGGTATGTTGTTTTTTTTATTTACATGCCTATATTATGATTTTAGCATATATGTGATTATGATTGCTTTTGTGCTTATGGTTAATTTCCTATAAATGTTGCATATCTGTAGTTATTGTTATTTCCATATAATAGTTGTATGTTACAGAAATAAAATTGTTGTTTAACTTTAAATCTTTTGCAAGAATGTTGTATGTATATGTTCTAGCTACATGCAGTAAAAGAAAAAGAAAAAAGAGTAAATATAAGTGGTATAACTCAGTGGATTACTGAGAGTGTACCGACTGTTGTCAGAGCATGAGTGGTTTCTCTGGAGTGGAGCACTCTAGCCTGAGTTTGGCCAGGGGAACGTTACAAATTGGTATCAGAGATTTAGTTCAACGCTAAGCTTGGATGGGCCAGAGGAGTATAGTTGAAGCGAAAATTCATAGAAAAGTGACTTCGAAGTGACCAAGATTGGATTCACAGAGTGTCCTTGGAAAAGGTTGGTGTACTGGCGCGTGTGGTAAATTTTGGCACCGCGTGGGAAAACGTTGGTGTGCCAGTGTGTGCGGTAAATTGTGGTGCCACGCGGAAGATTATTATGTGTAGATGGACGTGCTGAATTTAACCTTGCGCGGTGAGCACACATATAGTAAGGTGCACATGGGGTGCATAAGTATTGCTTAACGCAGAGGAGTTTGGTTGGTACACGCATAAGTACGAGTATAATTTGTGTCACGACAGTGTATTAAGTAGTGTGCGTAGATATTTGGGAGTGATGGAATATGTTGAACTTGACATGGTGCATGCATACGACAAAAATGCATGTGGAATATCAGTGCGCGGTATCGAAACTATGCGCAGTAGGTATTGGTGCACGATGCTGGAGTAGTGCGCATAAGTAGTCGGTGAGACGAAGAAGAAATGCACAGTAGATTTAGGTGCGCAGAAAAGCATTTTACCTTGTGATACTGCTATGCATGTTAAATATAAATGGACAAGTCAAAGTTTAGTGCGCGTGAAGTTGCTTGGAAGCAATGAGTCTGAGTTTAAATTGCATAATAATAAAAGAAAAAAAAAACACACAACTGCATCGATGCATTAATTAATTAAAAAGAACTTCAAACTTTAATTTCCTCCGATTTAGATAGATGAAAATACAATATAAGATTACAAGAAAAACTTACTATAAAAAAGAACAAGATTCATAACATTACTAGTTAGAAATTGTAATAAAACAGTTTAAAATCTGTTTCTGTATTTATATAATTGTAATAATTACAAAATTACAAAAAGAGGATGACAACAGTTAGCCTGTTGAAAAAGGGTCATTTAAGAACATGCCTATCATCCCTGGTACTCTTTACCTCCACTACCAGCTGTTCAAAATTCGTTGATACATTCTTATTTTAGTTGAATACTTACTTTAGCTTAGTGATATCCACCTTTAAAGAAGATTCTAACCAGACTGGTTGATTCTCTCCAACACTTTCAGCCACTTTAGCTGTAGATTTCTCCTTCTTCTATCACTTGCTCCTTTTATTCTTAGCGGCTAGCTTGTTGATGACTAAATCCTTTATAGTGGGATTCAGCTTGGCTTCCAATCACGAGTCTATAGTCGACTCTATGTGGAGCTTAGTTGCTAAAATGTGTGCAAGGACCCTTTCCTCCTTACTCGCAGGAAAGTCTAGCATGTTGCTCAAATAACTAGTCTCACTTGACTTAGCCTTGTCCATGTATCTCAGGTTTAGGATATCGAAATGTGTCTTTACAGAGAGCAGGAAGTCGAACAGTTTGGATATTAATTCGGTTATGGATATGCAGATATATTTATACTTGGGGAGTGGTAATTATAGAACTCTATTTATGAAGCGCAGACAGATTATGTACAAGAGCATTGGGTTGCCATGCTTGGCCAATAAATTACGAATGATTAGCTTTTGAGTTCGTTACATGGCGACATTCAGCCAATGTCACATGGCTGTGAAGTACCAAATGAGAGAAGCAGGGTGATCTGACTAGCCATCTCCCGCTCCACGAGTGGTGGATTTGACATATTGAGACACGTGATACCGCGTCTTGGTGAAAGTGGCTTCGACAAACCACCTTCTTTCTCGAGTGTGTCTCTGAAGACACTGTGTGTCTGTGTTTTTGAGACTTGGGTCTTATCTAGAATTGCCATGGTGATAACACTAGGAAATTAGGAGAGATAATTCTGATGTGTATATATAGGATCAAAAGGGTGTTTATTCCCATGAATTGATGAAATTTAGCCTAATAAGTTGCGATCGTTACACGTTTTGCATAATTAACAACAACTCGATCAGATCAAACCAGCGCGGAGTCCATAAGAATGTAAGAAGCACAGGGGAATTGCAGTCAGCAAAATGAGAGCAAAGGGGTGGATGTCCATTTGGGCATGGAAGGAACGAACTCCAACTGACATGGAGAAGAAAGGAATGAAGATATGAATATGGTTGAGACCATTAAGAATTTGCAGAAAGATGTCCAAATCCATAAAGATGATAATGAAAGGCTTATGAAAGACAAAGAGTAGCAGAATGAATTCAACATGAAGCTATTGGAGGGTTTGAATAGAATAGAATAGAAATTGGTTAAGGAGAGCGACTCAAGTAAATCTGAGAGTCGCAAATCTTGAGAGGATAAAGGAAAAGTAAAAAGTTCTTGTAGACATCACCATCATTCCCAAAGGCATTCCAATAAGAGAGCAGGAAACAACTCTAGTCTATCCCCTGTTAGAAGGTATAAGATATCTGGGGTGGATGAGTTGCGAGGAGAAATGAACAAAATCAAACCTCCTACATTTGATGGTGAGCACAAAAAGGATGAATATGTGGAAACATGGTTGCTAGGCATGAGGAAATATTTTCAATTGCATAATTATTCTTCTCATGCAGAAGGTAGAATCGCTATCTATCAACTCAAAGGAAAGGCCTCCATGTGGTGGGATCAACTTGTGCAGGTGCAACACATTGTAGAGAAAAGTGTCACTTGAAAGGAATTCAAGAAATATTTTGAGAAGAAGTACTTAAAAAAAAGGTATTATGACAAGAAAATGAAAGAGTTCTTTGAACTTAATCTTGGAAGTACAACCATAGATGAATATGAGAGAAGGTTTCTGGAACTATTGAAGTATGTATCTTTCATCAAGGATGAGACAGTCAAGATTCAAAGGTATTTAAGTGGATTTCCATCATTCATGAGTGAAAAAATTCAATATGATGATCCCAAGACATTAGAAGAGACCATAAGGAGAGATAAATGCTTATATGATCAGCAGAAAGCAAAGCCATCTTTCCAAAAGGCTTGGGAAGACAATAATAAATTCAATATGGATCATAGGAAGAAAGGAGCTAAGCCACTTTTCTTCAAAAATAATCCACAAGGGAAGCAAATACATAAAGAACCCAGAGTGATTGGCACAAGGAGTCAAGGGCCAAGAAAGCCACCTATGCAATGTTGGGGTTGTAAAGGGGAACATAGGTTTAGAGATTGTCCTCACAGAAGTGAAAAAAGTAGGGTTGTTCACAATGTACAATGGGCTGAGACAGTAGAGGACATGGCCAGATATGTGCCAAGGATTTATGTAGCCCTGGACAACAAGCAAGAAGAGTATCAGTCCCACATGATTGAAGTGGAAGGTATGATCAAAAACCAAATTCTTGCTATTTTAGTTGATTCAGGAGCTAGTCATAGTTATATATACCCTAAGATGGTGGAAAGTTTGCAATTTCCAAGAAGAAAGCATGGGAAATCCCGGTTGGTGCAACTGGATACAAGAGCCAGAAGAAAAGTTAATGAGATTGTTAATTCATGCCTCATAGACATGATTGGACTGAACACCAAGGCAAATTTGAACATCTTGCCTTTAGGTTCCTGTGACTGTCTAATTGGGATGGATTGGTTGGACCAACACCACACTCTCTTACATTGTCACAACAAAGAATTTACTTGCCTGGATGAGGAAGGGAAACTAAGGAAGGTACAGGGAATTCCCAGGGCAATAACCATTAGAGAAATTTCAGCATTGCGGCTAAAGAAATGTTATAGGAAAGGATGTCAAATATTTGCGGCTCATTTGGAAGTGAGACCTAAAGATAAGGTGTCAAATTTGGAAGATTATGGAGTCTTGGAAGATTTTGAGGATGTTTTCAAGGAGGTACTTGGACTACCCCCAAGGAGAGACATTGATTTCTCTATAAAATTGATGCCTGGAGCAGCGCCAGTATCAAAGACTCCTTACAAAATGAGTACACCAGAATTGAAGGAGTTGCAAATGCAGCTTGAAGAACTTATGAAGAAGGGGTATATACGCCCAAGCATGTAACCTTGGGGTGCCCCAGTATTTTTTGTGAGAAAGAAGGATGGAACACTAAGGTTGTGCATTGACTTTAGACAGTTGAATAAAGTGACTATTAAGAACAAGTATCCTCTACCAAGGATTGATGACCTCTTTGATCAATTGAAGGATGCAAAGATATTTTCAAAGATAGATCTCAGATCAGGATACCATCAGGTAATAATTAAAGAAGAAGATATTATCAAGACTACCTTTGGGACAAGGTATGGTCATTATGAGTTCACAGTGGTACCATTTGGGTTGTCATATGCACTAGCTATTTTCATGTGCTTAATGAATGGTGTTTTCCAAGAGTATTTGGACAAGTTTGTCATTGTCTTTTTGGATGACATTCTTATATATTCCAAGTCAGAGGAAGAGCATGGACATGATTTGAGGATGTTGTTGCAAGTATTAAGGGAACGATAGTTATATGCCAAATTGATAAATTGTTCATTTTATCAGAAACATATTCATTATTTGGGGCATATCATTTTAAAGGATGGGATAGCAGTGGATCCTGAGAAGATAGAGGCCATTAAAGAATGGTCATCACCAAAGAATGTGACAAAAGTGAGATCATTCATGGGACTTGCAGGTTACTACAGAAGATTTATTCAAGGATTCTCAAATATTGCACATCCAATCACTTCCTTGCAAAGGAAGGGGGTGAAGTTTCAGTGGACACTGGATTGTGAAAGAAGTTTCTAGCACTTGAAACAATTATTGACAAGTGCTCCAATATTGAGGATCGCAGACCCAGAAGAAGACTTCATCGTATGCACTGATGCATGTAATGAAGGACTTGGTGGAGTCCTCAATCAAAATGGGTTTGTCATATGTTACGAATCAAGGAAGTTGAAGGATCATGAAAGAAACTATGCCACTCACGATTTGGAGTTGGCAGCCATAGTGCATGCCTTGAGGAAATGGAGACACTACCTCATGGGAGAGAGGTTTGAGATAAGAATAGACCACAATGGTCTGAAATATTTATTTGATCAACCAAATCTAAATGATATACAAAGAAGATGGTTGGAATTCTAAGCGAATATGATTTTGATATAAAGCATATCAAAGGGAAGGAGAATAAAGTGGATGATGCACTTCAGCCATTAGCATGTACTGAACTGATGTTAAAAGCAAATTTCTGGAGGCTGCTAATGCAGATCTGCAATACAGGGAATTGGTAGCAATGCTACAGCAGGGGAAGATACTTCGGAAGGTGGATGATTATAAGTTGGGAATAGATGGAATATTATTGCGCAAGAACATGATTTTTGTTCCAAATGTCTGGGACTTGAGCATAGATGATTTTAGGGGCTAAATTTCGCTCATGAGCTAATTTTCCATGGTTTTTCCAAAAATGAGATTTTCTATTTTAAAAATGATTCGCTCAAATTCTATAGGATAAAATCATTTTACCTTAAAAATCACCAACATTTTATAAAATATATATATATAATACTTAGAAATTTGAATATTTTTAAAAAAATATCGCCAAACATTTATAGTTGACATTTGAAGGATTAGTAATATTCGCCAAGGTTTCTACGTTTTAAAATAAATTTCCATCCTTAAAATCATCCATGGACTTGAGATGTATGATTTTACATGAAATGCATAATGTTCCTTATGCAGGGCACCTTGGATATCAAAAAACCATGGCAGTGATCAAGAGCCATTACTTTTGGCCAGATATGAAGAAAGAGATCATCGAGTACATCACTAGATGTATGGAATGCCAGAAAGTGAAAGCTGAGAATAGACACCCAGTAGGGTTGTTTCAACATTTAACCATTCCTTAATGGAAGTGGGAAGTGGTGACAATGGATTTTATTATGGGATTGCCTAGAACAGGAAAGTTGCATGATTCAATCATGGTGGTGGTGGACAAGCTTACGAAAGATTCCCATTTTATTCCACTAAAAACTACGCACAAGCTAGCAGAGGTTCTTGATATTTTCATGAAGAAAGTGGCATGATTACACGGGATTCCTAAAACAATTCTGTACGACAGAGACCCAAAATTCACCTCGAATTTCTTTAAAGGATTGTTCAAAGGATTCAGAACGAATCCGAACTTTAGTACAGCTTATCATCCTGAGTCTGATGGACAGACAGAAAGAGTGAACAGGGTGATAGAAGATACACTGAAAATGTATGTGATGGACAAACCATTGAAATGGGAAGACTACCTACACTTGGTAGAATTCACATACAACAATGGGTATCAGACATCATTAAAGATGAGCCCATTTGAAGCACATTACGACAGAAAGTGCAATACTCCAGTGAGTTGGGATAATCCAGTTGATAGGACAGTAGTTGGGCCAGAGTTGTTCAGGGATATGGAGGACCAAATGATAAAAAAAAAAATTAAGCAAAATTTAAAAGCTGCCTAAGACAGACAAAAAGGTTATGTCGATAAGAACAGAACCCACAGAGAATTCAAAGTAGGTGATCATGTTTTCTTGAAAGTGAAAGCTAACAGGAGTTCCCTGAAGTTGGGAAGCTGCTCCAAGTTGGCAGCTAGATTTTGTGGGCCTTTTGAAATACTGGAGAGGATTGGTCCAGTTGCTTATATGATTGCATTGCCTGCATCTATGTCTGTTAATAAAGTCTTCCATGTACCATTGCTAAAGAAATATATACTATATGCTAATCATTTTATTGATTGGAATGTGATTCAGGTGGAGCAGGAAGGTGCTTTTAAAGTGCATATGGTGTGCATTTTGGACCAAAAATTCAAGCATCTCTGGAATCGAGCCTATAACACCCTGTTTCCCCCAGTTTGTAAAAATAACTATATTGGCCAAGAACTATGGCAAAATCAAAGATGTGAATGTGGGATTTTGAATGGACCTTAGTATAAAAGGTCGACAAATGTAAATAATTTTATGAATATATGTCGCAGGACTGTTGGGAGGGGAATGTGCTGAAAAGAGACCATGATGGCTAATGAAAGGTAGTGGAAGGCACCTGGAATGGTGGCATTAACTTCCACTGAAACAAATACCATATTTGGTCTTCACTGGCCCGAAGATCAAGAGAGGCTCGCTGGCCCAGAAATAAATTACTCTCCAAGTTGGTAGGTGAAGAGGCTCCTCATGAGTTAATGAGGGATGGGGGTGAACCACCCATCTGTGGAAGCCTCAGACCTGACCACCACGGGGAATTTCATGCCACATGCAACCTCGCTGGAAAAGAAAAGGTAGGAAAGAGGTGTGGAAAAGGGTAGTCGGGGAGAGAGATGACAAGGGGGAAGAAATTGGAAGGACTCTGGAAAAATACATAGAGTGATTGATAAGTAGAGAAGAAGGAGAGTAACCTTCRTTCTCGACTTCTGACGAACAGAGACTCAGTCTCACAGCATCGTGGTATAAGCTCGAGAGTGGCTAGTKGTAAATCAATTTGGAATCGCTAAGCCTACGGTTGGGTGGAAACGAGCACCCCTCTCTACAGTTGCATCAAACCTGGTGTTTTTCTGATAAGTGTTATATCTCGTATCTTGAAATTAATATTTTKACATGTATGCTCATGGTTTGTGMAATTATGATTGGTTTCAGTATAAGACTATTTGTATGGTGTTTCGATCAGAAATAGTGGTTGTATGCTTATATTGGAAAGACCACCTCTGGCTTAAGTAAAAATATACATACATACATACATACATACATACATACATACATACATACATACATACATATAATATGTATGTATGTATGTATGTATGTATGTATGTATGTATGTATGTATGTATATAGAATGGATTCAATTTTCAAGGTTGTTCTCGAGAAATTTATTCCCTTGTTTGTCTCAAGTACTACCCTGGATAGATCTCCTCACAGGGACACCCTTTTTGAAACTTTATCCAAGGATCTGCTGGAGGATTTTATGGCGTAAGTCTCAAAACCCTGGACGAGAGAGAATGGTCCTTTTTGGCTTCGACACTTCGGTGTTTCAGCATCCGGAATATCCAAGGGTGATTTCCCTTGTAATCGCAAGTCCCGAAATCCCAACTTGCAAAATCCCGATGGAAGAAACCCCGAAATAAGATGAGCAGGTTTAAGAGTTGGTATTTCGGAGTTTCAGTATCCGAAATACCTGAGGGTGAGTTCCTTTGTACTCGCAAGTCCCAAAATCCCGACATGCGAAATCCCGAAATGACAGCATGTAGCTAAATCCCGATATTTCGGTGCTTCAGCATTTGGAATATCCAAGGGCAGGTTCCCTTGTACTCGCAAGTCCAGAAATCTCGACTTGCAAAATATCAAAAAGAAAGAGTGTGGAGAAGTTATTATATTTCGGTATTTCGGCACCCGGGGTGCCTAAGTGTGGGCCCCATGTATTCGCCAGTCTTGAAAAACCGACCCACGAAATCCCGATGGAGGAAACCCCAAAATAGTATAGTGTATTTAGAGTTCGATGTTTCGAAGTTTCATCTCTCGGGAAAACCAGGTGCGAGACCTCCTGTTCTCGCATATCGCAAAATCCCGATGGATGAGACCCCGAAATGACAATAGCACGGATGAGTTATGGTGTTTCGATGTTTCGACACCCAGGTTACCTAAGGGTAAGGTCCCTTGTACTCACGAATTGCGAAACCCCGAAAATATATAGCATGACTAGAATTTATTGTTTCAGTGTTTTGGCACCTAGGATATCTAGAGGCAAGTCTCTTGTACTCGCCAGTCCCGAAATCCTAACTTGCAAAACCCCAACATGGCATAGTGTGTCTATAGTTTAGATGTTTCGGAGTTTTGGCACACGGGAAACCCAGATGTGAGACCTCCTGTCTTTGCGTAGCCTGAAATCCCAAAATGATAGAGCGTGGACAGGTTATGATGTTTCAGAGTTTCGGCTCCAAGGAAACCCAGGTGCGAAACCCTCCTGTTGATCCGGAATCAGATCCAAAAGCCTGACAGGGCTTAAAAATGCTCAAAAATGAAAGTGCTCGGAATCCAACGAAACCAATGCCATTGTGTCTGTCTCGTCTTCCTGATTTTGACAGTATATTTACTTCCTCAAACGGGCTCCGTATGTGCAAGATATCACGTTCTGTCCGAAAAGTCAAACAGGCAAAAAAAGAGGATGAATGTACAGTCCGTACAGTGACACGTGGCATGCTGACTGTACAGGTCGTACGGTCCGTACAGATGATGTGGAAGCTCCAGGAGGCAACATGTGGCAGGCTGATTTGGTGTACGGGCAGACAATTGGACCAATCCATGGGTGACACGTGTCACCACTGTAAGGGTGACATGTGGCACGAGATGACGTCAGCAGCTGACGTGGTAGGTTGACAGGGTAGTACAGCTTTTGACAGGTGGCAGGCGCGTGGACCATTCAGCGACTGATGCATGGAAGTTTGTGGTTGGTTGTTGAGGTGCCATGTGTCCCAGTCATGGGCTGCCACGTGGCACACTGTGGTTGGTTGTTGTGGTTATATGTAAAATTATATGGTTTCGGCATGGGTCGAACCCGTGACCTCACCTCCGGGCAAAGGACTGGCAGGACCGGGCTAACTACTCGGCCCACAGGTGTGACTTAACAGTCATATGGTGGTGAAATTATTTGAATTTGTTACAAGGTTTAGTTGGCGGGGGAAAGGGTCGGGGCTTAGCCCCAGCCCTCGGCATATACCATGTAACCACACCACGTAGCCGAGGGCCAATGCACGGGAGGTAATGCGGCGGGGGTTTGATAGGGCCTAGTCCTTGGACCCCGCGCCAACACATAACTACTGCCATGTGACCCGGGAGCTGATCTGATAGGAGCGCGCAAGGAATGTATTGGATAGGGCTTAACCCTTGGTCGCCAGGCAGGTCCCATATGACCCAGGACCTTTACCATACAGAGCGCGCGGGTAGTTGTTATAGCCCGAGGATCTATGCAGAGCCATGACTAGGAGCTAGCAGAGAGAGGGCCAGCGCATGGGCGCGTGGCCACATGGAGGCCCATATGACCGCGAAAAGGGGGAACGCACCCGGGCCTAGGGGGCTAATGCCCAAATTTAAATTAAAAGTGGGTTTTTGTTATAATTTTGGGATTTTTAAAAGATTATTATGCCTGATATTAATTGATTTTCTCCATTTTTGGGAGATATTGGGCATTTTTGGAGCCCAAATTTTGGGAGGAAGTTGGGGATGGATAACCAACTTCAGATCTATATAAACCAGGCCTGTTTGAGGCCATGGAGGATAGTCAAGGTCAGTCAGAGCAGAGTTATGCTGAAGAGAAGTCAAGCCAAATCCATTTTGATGCAGGGAAGCTATTGAGGAGCAGACGTTGTCGGGCCATTTCTGGGAGCTCCGGACGTCCATTTTGTGTGTCATTTTCTTTGCAGGGTTCTAGAGATCTGGATGAACATGACTAGATTAGTCTTGTAGCCAATTGGGATTGTT
>JZKD02S1896929.1:127654-137945 GCA_000966675.3 Picea glauca | reverse complement strand
AATGTGTAAGTGAAGAAGGAAGGGGAATAACCCTTCAAGGGATCCAAAAACCTGTCTCGGTGAGACAAATATCAGCTCTACAAATGAGAAGGTATTGCAGAAAAGGATGTCCACTATATGCAATACAAGTGTTGAAAATAATTGAAGGTGACAAACCAAGCTTAGGAGACCACCCCGCGCTGAGAGAATACAGAGATGTATTTCTGGAAGAGGTATCGGGTCTACCTCCAAGAAGGGACATCGACTTCTCAATAGAACTTGCACCAGGAACAGTGCCAGTGTCTAGGAAACCCTACAGGATGAGCACACCTGAGCTAGTTGAACTTAAATTACAACTGAAAGAAATGATGGATAGAGGCTATATCTGACCTAGCATGTCTCCATGGGGAGCACCATTCCTGTTTGTGAAAAAGAAAGATGGTACCCTCCGACTATGTATAGATTATAGACAACTCAATAAAGTAACCATAAAGAACAAGTACCCCTTACCTAGGATCGATGACTTGTTCGATCAATTGGGAGGTGCCTCTATCTTCTCAAAGATTGACTTGAGATTTGGATACCATCAAGTCTGAATCAAGGGCAAATACATCCACAAAACTAGCTTCAGGATGAGATATGGTCACTATGAGTTTGTGGTAGTACCATTCAGATTGACCAATGCCCCTGCCACTTTTATGTGCTTAATGAACAATGTGCTCAGCAAATTCCTAGACAAATTTGTGTTGGTTTTTATTGATGACATACTAATCTACTCCAAGAATAGAGAGGAACATGAAGAACACCTTAGGCTTGTGCTTCAAGTGCTAAGACAACATCAGCTCTATGCCAAATTTAGCAAGTGTGACTTCTTCCAGAAGCAAATACATTACTTGGGTCATGTTCTATCCGAAGAAGGGGTAGCAGTAGACCCTGATAAGATTAGGTCTAGGGACATTTCGGATATCAGATCCTTTATGGGATTAGCAGGATACTATAGGAGATTTATAAAAGGATCCTCCAAGATTGGATGTCCAATCACTGCCCTCCAGAAAAAGGGGACAAAATTTACATGGACACAAAAATGTGAAGAAATATTTCAAACCCTAAAACATCTACTAACCCATGCACCTGTGCTGAAGATCATCGATCTCGAAGATGACTTCCTCGTGTGCACAAATGCCTGTAAGGAAGGGCTCGAAGGAGTCCTGATGCAGGGAGGAAGTGTGGTCTGCCATGAGTCCCGAAAATTGAATGAGCACGATGTCAACTTTGTGACCCATGATCTAGAGCTGGCTGCCATAGTGCATGCCTTAAAAATGTGGAGGCATTACCTCCTGGGAAACAAATTTGTACTTATGATAGACCATTGTGGATTGCGATATCTATTTGACCAACCAAAGCCCAATGCTAGACAAGCTAGGTGGATGGACCTCCTCAGTGAGTTTGATTTTGAAATCAAACATATTAAAAGAAAAGAAAATAGGGTGGTGGATGCCCTTAGCAGAAGTATGAAAACAATTCACCTGGTAGTGGTGAGCACTTGTAAGATGGATGTCAAGGAAAGAGTCAGAAATGCACAAGAAATAGATCCCTTCTTCTAGACCGTGACCTCGTACCTACAGTAAGAGCCCACCAGGATAAAGTATGGAGACTACCAGATGATGGAAGGAGGTCTGCTCACTTACCAAGGAAGATTGTACATTCCAGATTGTGAAGACTTGAAGAGGTTCATATTGGATGAACTACATAAAAGACCCTATACTGGTCATCCAGGATACCAGAAGATGATCATGGCCACCAGGAAACAATTCTACTGACCTGGGTTGAAGAAATACATAGCTGAGTACTTAGCCAAATGCATAGAGTGCCAACAGGTTAAAGAAGAACATCGACACCCAGCAGGATTATTACAACCTCTACCAATCCCAGAAAGGAAATGGGAAACCATCTCCATGGATTTCATCACCGGATTACCAGCCTCGACCAAACAGAATGATGCCATCATGGTAGTGGTGGATAAATTGAGCAAGTCCGCTCATTTTATCCCCATCAAGTCAACTTGTAAGGCAATAGACATCACCAACGCATTCATGAAGGAGATATTTGGACTACATGGTATGCCGAAAGAGATCGTGTTTGATAGAGACACAAAATTTACTTCCAACTTTTGGAAATCACTGATGGCTGGTTTGGAGACCAAGTTAATATTTAGCACAGCCTATCACCCTCAAACCGATGGACAGACGGAAAGGGTGAATCAAATATTAGAAGACATGCTCAGGATGCATGTAATGCATCAACCTAAAAGGTGGGAAGACTACCTGCCACTAGTGGAATTCGCCTACAACAACGGCTACCAAGAATCCTTAAAGATGAGCCCCTTCAAAGTCCTCTATGGTAGGTCGTTCAACACTCCTGTCAATTGGAGTAATCTCATAAACATAAATTCTTTTGGACTTGACATGTTGAGAGAAATGGAACAACAAGTGACTCAGATAAAACAAAACCTGAAGGCTTCTCAGAACCGGCAGAAAAGTTATGCCGACCAAAAGAGAACTCTAAGAGAGTTCAAGACAGGAGACCATGTTTATCTCAGAGTTAAGCCCAGGAAGAGTTCCCTGAAAATGGGAACTTGTGCCAAGTTGGCACCTCGGTATTGTGGACCCTTTGAGGTTCTAGATAGAGTGGGACGTACAGCCTATAGGCTAGCACTTCCTCCCACAGTAAAATCACATAATGTTTTCCATGTTTCATTATTGAAGAAATATGTACATGATTCTCATCATATAATTGACTGGTCTGTGATCCAGGTGGAACCGAAGGGAGAATTCCTACCAAAACCTCAATGCATACTGGACAGAAAGGAAACCCCGCTCCGGAATCGAACCATTGCACAGGTCAAGGTGCAGTGGAGACATTTTGGCCTAGATGAGGCTACATGGGAAATGGAGGATGCCATGAAACAAACATACCCAATTTTGTTTACCTATGTATATACATGTCATATTGATATATAGAACATCAAGGATGATGTTCCTTTAAGGGGGAAAGAATTGTAACACCCTGTTTCCCCCAGTCTATAAAAATAACTATACTGGCCAAGAACTATGGCAGACTCAAAGATGTGAATGTGGGATTTTGAATGGACCTTAGTATAAAAGGTCAACAAATGTAAATAATGTTATGACTATATGTTGTAGGACTACTGGGAGGGGGATGTGCTGAAAAGAGACCACGATGGTTGATGAAAGGTGGTGGAAGGCACCTGGAATGGTGGCATTAACTTCCATCGAAACAAATATTGTATTTGGTCTTCACTGGCCCGAAGATCAAGAGCGGCTCGCTAGCCCCAAAATGAATTACTTGCCAAGTTGGTAGGTGAAGAGGCTCCTCGTGAGTTAATGAGGGATGGGGGTGAACTGCCCATCTGTGGAAGCCTTAGACCTGACCACCATGGGGAATTTCATGCCACACGCAACCTCACCGAAAAAGAAAAGGCAGGAAAGAGGTGTGGAAGAGGGCAGTCAGGGAGAGAGATGGCAAGGGGGGAGAAATTGGAAGGACTCTGGAAAAATATACAGACTAATTGATAAGTAGAGAAGAAGGAGAGTAACCTTCATTCTCGACTTCTGAAGAACAGAGACTCAGTCTCATAGCATCGTGGTCTAAGCTCGGGGGTGGCTAGTGGTAAACCCATGCGGAATCACTGAGCCTACGGTTGGGTGGAAACGAGCACCCCTCTTTGCAGTTGCATCAAACCTGGTGTTTTTCTGATAAGTGTTATATCTTGTATCTTGAAATTAATATTTTGACATGTATTCTCATAGTTTCTGCAATTATGAATGGTTTCAGTATAAGACTGTCTGTATGGTGTTTTGATCAGAAATAGTGGTTGTATGCTTATATTGGAAAGACCACCTCTAGATTATGTAAAAATATACATATATATATACAGATATTTAGACCGGATTCAGTTTTCAAGGTTGTTCTCGGGAAATTTACTCCCTTATCTGTCTTCAGTACTGCCCTGGATAGATCTCCTCACAGGGACACCCTTTTTGAAAGTTTATCCAAGGATCTGCTGGAGGATTTTACGACGTAAGTCTCAAAACCCTGCACAAGAGAGAATGGTCCTTTTTGGCTTCGACACTTTGGTGTTTCGGCATCTAGAATATCCAAGGGCGAGTTCCTCTTGTACTCGCACGTCCTGAAATCCCGACTTGTGAAATCCCGATGGAAGAAACCCTGAAATAAGATGAGCAAGTTTAAGAGTTGGTATTTTAGAGTTTCGGTATCCATAATACCTGAGGGTGAGCTCCTTTTTACTCGCAATTCCCGAAATTTTGACATGTGAAATCTCGAAATGACAACGTGTAGCTAAATACTGATATTTCGGTGTTTCGGCATCCAGAATATCCAAGGGCGGGTTCCCTTGTACTCGCAAGTCCAGAAATCCTAACTTGCGAAATCCCAAAAAGATAGAGTGTGGAGAAGTTATTATATTTTGGTATTTCGGCACACAGGGTACCTAAGTGTGGGCCCCATGTATTTTCCAGTCTCAAAAACCCGACCCGCGAAATCTCGATGGAGGAAACCCCAAAATAGTATAGTGTATTTAGAGTTCAGTGTTTTGGAGTTTCGGCTCCCGGGAAACCCAGGTGTGAGACCTCCTGTTCTCGCATATTGTTAAATCCCGATGGATGAGACCTCGAAATGACAATAGCGTGGATGAGTTATGGTGTTTCGGTGTTTTGGCACCCGAGATACCTAAGGGTAAGATCCCTTGTACTCGCCAATCGCGAAACCCCAAAGTATGAAACCCTAAAAAGGTATAGCGTGACTAGAATTTGTTGTTTCGGTGTTTCGGCACCTGGGATATCTAGAGGCAAGTCTCTTGTACTCGCCAGTCCCAAAATCTTGACTTGCGAAACCCTGAAATGGCATAGCGTGTCTAGAGTTTGGATGTTTCAGAGTTTCGGCACCTGGGAAACCCAGATGTGAGACCTCCTGTCTTCTAGTCTGAAATCCTAACTTACGAAATCCTGAAATGATAGAGTGTGCTCAGGTTATGATGTTTCAGAGTTTCAGTTCCTAGGAAACCCAGATGAGAAACCCTCCTGTCCTCACATATTGCGAAATCCCAATAGGCGAAATCCTGAAATGGATTAGCACACATGGTTTTGGTGTTTCAATGTTTCGGTACCCAGGATCTCCAAAGGTCAGTTTTTCTTATGTTCACTAGACACGAATTCTGATGGATGAAACCCTGAAATGAGTTTGGCGGATATAGGGTCTTTGGTGTTTCAGCACCCGAGAAACCGAAGGGTAGGAGTCCCTCACCCTCTTATACTGTGAAAACCCGGTACGCAAAACCCTGAAAAGTGGAGTTCCAGGTTTCAATCCGAGGTGTTATTAATTGTGATGAACTGTTGGTTCCCTTCGGGTTTCGACACCTCGAAAGTCAGGGAATCAAGAATACATGCTTCATAATTTCCCGAATCGTGAAAGCTGGGAGAACCTCTCTGGTAAGGCCTGTGGTCATCGTCGATGATCATATAGGTACGGATAAGGGATGGTAGGGTCAGCAACAAGCCCCATAGGAATTCGAGGATTCTGTTCCTCAGGGAAAAGAAGGAAAAAGCTGAAAAAATATTAGCTCCCATAGTGGGTGTGTTACAGAGCCATAGGGCTTGTAAAGGTTCAATGGACCTAGTACGGTCCTAAGGATGCTACTTGGGAGCATGAAGATGCAATGCAAACAGAATACCCGCATCTTTTTTAAGTTTTTTGAAACTCTGTTATATATGGGTGTATGATGCACTGAGAACAATACATAAATAAGGGGAGGGGATTGTAATATCCCTCGACCGAACCCAATTTCAAATGTAATACAAATATACTTAAGTTGGTGAGTTGTTTTGACCTCATTTGGTAATGCACATCATGTGGCATAGTGCATACATGAACTGCGCAGTAAAATGATGTAGTATGCACATTGCAGGATACCACACACAGTAACTAAGGTGTGTGCATTATGGAGGATAATGAGCCTCGTGTATATGATATGTATTATAGGCTGGTTAGCCAGTTACTATAAGTTGGGATGCTTATGTTTTGGTATTAGGCCAGAACGCCTAGATGTCAAGGGCCAATGCACCTACTTTGTACATGACTCTTGATTAATATAAATACATCGTTGTGCGCAGACCGACCACGATAAAAGAGATGGGGGACTGAACTTCACCAGTTAGGGAAAGGGAGAGACAAAATTCAAGGGAATATTATATTGATATTCCTAAAATGTAAAGCATGGATAATTATTTTATCCTAAGTCCTAAAGTTAGAGACAAGTGGACCAAAGTAAATTCTGATATGACAAGTGTCAAGTTGGTGACATGCATTCATATCATGGGGGAATTAGCTCATTTGGGGAATATTTTCCACAGTGGGGGGGGATATTTTTTCTTACCAGAGTAGATCTTGACCATCATTCTCACCATCACTGTCACAAAGAGTTCATAGTGATTCCTGTACACACTCAGTTATCCAGTCAATGATTCCATGACCATTTTCACTCACGCATTTTGTTATCCTTGAGACAACCATTTCACCATTCTGAAACTTGTTCCCATACCTCCTTTTTGTTGGTGTACCTGGTTATCTTGGAGCAGGATTGAAGAAGTGGGTTGTTAGGCCCATGAGCAGTTCTCTGAGCAAGAGAATTGTTGGGGATTAATTCTCGAAGGTGCTAAACTGTGGCTACAATGCTCTGAGAATTCTGGTCTGGCCTGTTGCTAAATACCTGGAAGGGAAGTGGGGCAGCCGAGGGACTGTTGAGCAGAGAAGGGGCACACTTCCTTGGGTGGGACAGGCATGTGGGGAATGAGAGGATGTAGCCTGTTAGTTGAGTGAGAACCTGAGACAGAGTCTTTCCTATTGTCCTTGAGCCTCATCCTGGATAGGAGCCCTTTGCCCTGGGTGGAGTTCAGTCCCATCTTGGGGGTGACTCACTGTTGAGAGTGATGAACAGTGTAGTCTATGGTTGGGAGGTTTGTGGATGGTTTGTAAGTAGTTGGTGACAGTCTTTCTAAGATAAGTACCAATTGTATGATAAAATGATATGTTGTTTTGTTATTTACATGCCTATATTACGATTTTAGCATATATGTGATTATGATTGCTTGTGTGCTTATGGGTAATTTCCTGTAAATGCTACATATCTGTAGTTACTGTTATTTCCATATAAAATTTGTTTTTTATAGAAAGAAAATTGTTGTTTAACTTTAAAGCTTCAGCAAGAATGTTGTATGTATATGTTCTAGATGCATGCAGTAAAAGAAAAAAAAAAAGAGTAAACATAAGTGGTATAACTCAGTGGATTACTAAGAGTGTATTGACTATTGTCAGAGCATGAGTGGTTGCTCTGGAGTGGTGTACTCCAGCCAAAGGTTGGCCGAGGGAACATTACAGACACTTTTTGTGGACAATAATTCCTATCATTTATGCATGGATTATCCAAATACCATCAGATTCAAATTCGCCAATACATGATTGCATTCACCATACCATGGGGCACTTTCGCATATCACTTCATGCCCTTTGGTATAAAAAATGTTGGAGCCACTTTTCAATGAGAGATGACTTATGTCTTTCATGATGTTTCCCACCTCATCCATGCATTCTTGGATGATCTCATGGCTTGGTTGAAGAAATTATCCCAACATCTGGAGGATCTACACATCATCTTTCAAAGGTGTTGAAACTACACAATTCGTTTGATCCCCTTTAAATGAATTTTTGTGTCATCATCAAGAGTTTGTTCAGATTCATAGTATCCCAGAAGGGAATCACAATGGACCCCCTTAAGTTCCAAGCCATCGGTGAGATTCCCCCACCCAATACATTACATCATTTAAAGAGGCTACAAGGAAGAGCCAACTTTTTACATAACTTTGTCCTAGATCACACAAATTGTGCCCATGGTTTCTTACGCCTTTTACACCAATACATCCCATTTCAATGTGATGATAAAGCTCAACAATATATTGAGGCATTAAAAACAACCCTCTCAAAAGTCCCTTTAATCTATCCCCTTGACTTTGATAAATATTATATCATATACCTTTCATCCTCTTAAGTATCGGTTGCAGGAGTCATCATCCAACAAGGCAAGGATGAACAATAATGTCATCTACTCAGTAAGAACTAGTCAGGACCTCCTCTCGACTACAACCATGAAGAAAATTTGGCCCTGGAAATGGTTCATGCAATCCAAAAATGGTGTCATTACATTTTGCTATGAACCAAAAAGGTCATCGCAAACTCCAATCCCATGCAATACTTACTTATCCAACACCAAATTAATGGGAAATTCACCTGGTGGATTGTAATTCTACAAGAGTTCGATATAGAGTTCACCATGCCAAAAAGTAAGAAAGTGCTCATCCTTATAGAATTCATCACTAATATGCCATCTGACACCAATGACAACTCGTGAATGAAAACTCCCCAATGAGAATCTATATGTCATCTCATCAGATGACCCTTGGTATGGTGACATCCTCACTTACCTTCACACCCATAAGTTTGATTTGCATATCTCTTGGGATGATCACCAATGTATATTCCATAAATCCCCAACTTATCTCCTCATAGGGTATGTTCTATATCAGAAGGGAGTGGATATAATATTATGTAATTGTCTCACTCTCAATGAGGCAAAGTGAGTCCTTAACTATTTCCATAATGATTCTTGAGGTGGACACATGTTTGGTATGTCCACTGCCTAGAAATTCATTCGGACTAGTTACTTTTGGCCTACCTTGTTTAATGAATTAATTCAATCAATCAAGTGGTGTACAAAGTGCCAAATTTTCACACATAAAGCATGAGCACCACCATCTCCTTTACACCTAACCATTATATTTGGGCCCTTCTACAAATGGGGAATTGACTTCATAACATGCAACCCCCCATCTGGTAATGGTGAAAAATACATCATTTAAGCTATTGACTACTTCACCAAATGGGATAAATCCATTCCTACTTTCAAAAATATTATAGATACGGCAACCTTCTTCTTTTTTAATCATGTCATCTCTCGCTTTGGGATCCCCCAATAGTTAGTCTCGGATCATGAAAAACATTTTGAAAATGAGGTGTTTAAGGATTTATCCTTGTTTTTATGCTTTAATCATGAGTTCAATTCCCCATACTATGCACATTCTAATGGTTAGCTTAAGGCCATCAACAAAGTCCTCAAAACCATGCTACAATGTACAATGAACATACACAAAACCAACTAGAATCGCATGCTTTTTTCCACACTTTGGGAACACTGAATAGTTGTAAAAACCACCAATGGTTTTTACCCCTTCCACCTTGTACATGTGGTAGAATAAATGATGCAGGATCATCACTCCACCTCAGCAAAAGCACCAACAAGCCAACACATAGGCGCATAATGGAGAATGGTAGAGGCACCGACCCCCCCATTTTTAAAATTTGAAATATGATCCTATATGAATTTCATGTTGTAAAGATGATAAATGTCAGGCCATGCCTTTGTATAGGTAGTGGATAGGGTTACCTTAAATGGTCACCTATAGAAGGTCCATATCGTAGTCAGGTCTAGACATTCATTTATGAAATGTAGTCGTAGAGGTATGGTGTTGTAACTCAGACAGTGATGAAACTAAGGCAGTGAAGAGGATAAGCTTGAGGAGCCCCCTTTTTTTAAAGGGATATTTGTATCTTATTTTGGAGAAGGAATAAAGTAGATAGAATAGAGAGAGGAGAGAGATGAGACTCTGTTGCAGTCGGAACTTTGTACACATTGTAACAGGCATTCTGAGATTAATACAAAGAGCATTTTTTCATGCATGAGATTCTTTGTCTATTTATGTGAAATTGATGAATGTCTTTTATGTGTTTATGATTGTATGTTGTAGATGTATGATAGGTTCCATATGCAGGGATAGATAGGATCCATTATCTGTTTGAGAGATGTTAAATTGTTTCTGGGTTCTTTAGGTTGTGTAAGGAGTGCACAATAGAATGTCATAAGTTATGTAGCTAGCACAAGGAGTGCACATCTGAATCTCTCTATCGAGTTCAAAGGAGAACGTGCCAGGAGGGCACACCAAGATAGTTTGTAGACTCAAGAGAAGCCTCAAGGTTGTTGAACACCTTGGAGGAAAGATTTTGCAGAGGAGGGCACAGGGAGAAAGAAGAATTGTTGAAGATTCTGTAAAGCTCTCCCAGGTGGGCATCGAGCGAATGTAAGGAGTGCACGAAGAAACTTTGTTTT
>JZKD02S1896929.1:101329-120170 GCA_000966675.3 Picea glauca | reverse complement strand
AGACATTTGAGGTCCAATCAGTTGAAGCTCAAGGAGATAGAGTTGTTGAATACTCTGGAGGAAGACCTGTGCAAGTAATGCACTAGGACAACACTTAGACGAAGTGTTGAAAGACAACCATATGAAGGCTAGTCAGATCACAAGGAGTGTGCGGAGGAGAGAACTTGGTTTAAGTTCCCAAGATCATGAAGTTGAGCACAAAAGTGTGCCAAGAGGAGCACCAGAAATATTCTAAGGAAGAGGAAGGGTTGAGTCCCTTAGAGACTAAACAAGGTCAACAAGCTTAGGAGAGGTATCACGAAGCTGCACGCAGAGAGCAAGGAGTGTGCTAGGGCTAAGGTCAAGTCTTATTGATGAAACCTTAGGAGGGATAGCGTTTTTGGAATGCAGAAAAGACCCAAAGTCATCAGGCTCATAGAGAAATCAAAGGTCGAGGCCTTTGAAACGTTGGAAATCTTCCAAGTATGGAAGAAAGCCAAAGCTTAGGAGGAGGAGCGACAGTTGTCTATTGGATCGAGCAGAGGGAATATCTGGACCGTTGAATCTCACATCCAGACACATAGGAGAGCGTGCAAGAGGAAACAGATCTCAGCCATAGGATCTGGGAGTGCATAGACCAACAATCGTTGGATCTAGGGAATGTGCACAAGGTTTAATCTCATTGGAGTTACACATGAGAGTGGATATCGTGAAACACGAAGTCCCAAAATCATTGGGACTGTCCATCGTCAAAGGATGGGTGGCAACAGATCATCATTTCACTGAATCGTGACTCAGGGAAGTCAAAGGGCAAAGTTATAAGAACTCGTGAAATCGCGAAGTGCGAACTTGCGAAAAGATCACAGTTGTTGATTGAGGAGAGATCTGGATCGTTGATTTTCCAGGGAGAATTTTGGGATTTAGGGGATCAGAAGATCTGAGGTGAGAGATCTTTCAACTTCGTGAAACGCGAAGTCTCAAAACACTTAATAGTTTGGCCCCAGGTCATAGCTCAACATCAATGTCAAAAGGGGCTAGAGGAAAGGAGCTAGTACCTAGAAGGATTCTCCGATTGAGAAAGAGGGAATCAGGAAAAGAGAGGTGATCAGCCATCCAACTTCATGAAACGTGAATTCCCGATACATGAAAGGGAGGTCTGGAACATTGGATCGCGGGGATTGTGGACTGTTGATATAGTGAGCGAAAAGTTCGCAAGTTTGGATATTGGGAGGATGGTTTGGCCCCAGTTCATAGCGAGGGGTCATATGGAAAGAGGATAAGGGAGGGGCTAGCATGTGTTAGACCCCTATTGGGATTTTAGAGATCAGGAGAGTCAGGGTGACTCACATACAAAGTCCCAACACATGAAACCCGACGTGCCTTTTGGGATTAAGGCTGTGGTCACGCCAATGGTCATGTCGAGTGGAAACTCGCTCCTAGTGCTTTTTCACGTGGTCCGAGTTTCAAAAATGACCTGTGGATTTGTTCGTGAGATTCCAAGAGGGAATTGAAGAGCTGCACCTGCCAACAGCTCGAGGAAAGAGAGAATATCCAAAGACCGAGAGGACAGTGGACCCTGCCAAGGTTGGGGTCTGCATCAAGTGGTATCATAGCCTATTATTGTTTGTAGGCCACAGATAGAATAAAGACGGTAAAAGGATATAGTTTGATACCATCAAGTGGTATCAGAGATGAATTTGTGTCTGTAGATTTCATATGAAAGAGAAAGAGGAGGAGGCCATTATTTTTTTTGTAGTCGGCAGACAAAGGAGAAGGTTGTTACACGCACACAACAATAAAAATTTAAACAACCAGGTGAGTTGTGAGAGAAGATGGAGATGCTCACAGATATTGAGTGATCCATAGACTTGCTAGGAGGGCAAGTAGAAGGTGGAAATGGCTATTGAAGGCCATGAGTTTGGTCGAAGAGAAGGCCACAAGTAGGAAAGAAATCCAGAGATGGATCTAGAGCTCAATGAAATAAGAGCGAGGATGTAGCAACTGACATTGAAAATGCAACAAGATGCTAAAGTGCACTGGGTGTATGAGTGGCCCATGAAGAAGAAGGTGAAGTGGTTGATCAAGAGATTCCTGGCCAGAGGAAAACAACAACTGTTAAAGAGGTGGCTGAGGTATGTCGAAATCCTCAGAGATGAAGAAGAAGTGATTCACATCTATGAACCAGAAGTTGGGAGACACCTCAGTAATGAGGGGGAGGTGAGATCATATAAAGATATCATAAACTACTAGGAGAGCAAAGATGGATTTTCACATTGCCAGGTGGGCAATGAAATGAGATCATTGGAGGATCTCATAGACTGTCAAGAGGACAGTAGTGGAAATTCATATTTCCAGGTGGGCAATGGAAAGAGATCAGTGGAAGGTCTCATATACTTCCAGAGGAGAAATGTTGAAAGTTCAAATTGCCAGGTGGGCAATGAGATGGAATCGGTTGATCTCATATACTGCCAGGTGGGTAGGAGAGAAGTCCCAAATTAGCAGGTGGGCAGGGGGAAAGAGATGAGATTGTATGAGAGTCTCATGGACCCTGTTGAGAGTTCATATCAGCAAGGAGTGTACATGGGTGAAGGTTCATGTGGATTTTCAGACCATGTGAATGAAGATGATGAGAAGTTAAAAACTCTCACCATCCAGAAGGAGGATCAAAGGAGCATTCTGATCATTGGAGGAATTTAGATATTCCTACCAGATAGCCTAGTTGAGGCCAGAGCATGTGAAGAAGGACATCCAGCGGTGACTATAGGATGAAGGAGAAGATATCAGAAGCTGCCAAAGGAGAAGAGGAAGAAATGGAGCAGACATTGATGTCTACCCCAACAGAAGGAGAGGAGCATTCAGAAGAATGGCCCAAAATTTTCAGCTAGGAAGCTGAAACAGAGATGACTGTAGCACTGGAGCCTACAATAGAAACAGAAGCAGACAACATACACCTTGTTGATCTGTATTCATACTTGGAAACCCTAGAGAGAAGGGTAATGGTGCAAAGTTTTCACATCCAACAGGTCAAGTTGGAAGCAAATGGAGGAGCATACCAGCTAGGAGAGCAATTAAAGGAAGATGGATATATGCCAACAGGAGAACTGGCAAAAGAAAAGCTGTCAGAAGGAGGAACTAAGCAGCAAATCGGTGATGAGAATATGGAATTAGAGTCTGCAGTAGAGTGGAAACTTATTTCCATAAGGGGGAATGAAGATAGCATGGGAGATCGAATATATCTTCCCATTGATAAGTATGGAAAAAAGGAGGAAGTGCACCTGAGGATACTGCATAAGGAGACCCAGTCACTGGAGCAGTTGGATTAGGTGATAGAGGAGATCAAGAAGATGATGTTGAGGTCAGCAAAAGAAGTTGGAAAAGAGGATTTGACTAGAGGAGAGCCTACCATAGCAGGAGGGAAGAAACAGAAGAAGAAGCAACAACAACAGCAACAACATAGCTGGAGAGGAGCAAGAGGATACCTCTAAGGGAAAGTTTAGGATCCAGGAGGATTTCAACACTGGAGGAGAGGAGCTCATGTTTTTCCTAGCAATGGAGTATGATGCAAGAGCATCTCTCTATCTCAGCAAAAGCACTAGCAAACTAACACATAGGTGCATAATGGATAAAGGGAGAGGCACCGACCCCCCCATTTTAAAAATATGAAATATGATCCTATACGGATTTCATGTTGTAAGGTTGATAAATTCCAGGTCATGCCTTTGTATAGGTAGTGGATAGGGTTACCTTAAATGGTCCCCTGTAGCAGGTCCAGATTGTAGTTAGGTCTGGACATTCATTTATGGAATGTAGTCGTAGAGGTATGGTGTCGTAACTGAGATAGTGATGGAACTAAGGCGGTGAAGAGGATAAGCTCGAGGAGCCCTCTTTTGTAAAAGGGATCTTGGTATCTTATTTTGGAGAAGGAATAAGGAAGATAGAGTAGAGAGAGGAGAGAGCTGAGACTCTATTGCAGTTCGAGCTTTGTACACATTGTAACAGGCATTCTGAGATTAATACAAAGAGCAGTTCTTTCCTTCATGAGATTCTTTGTGTGTTTATGTGAAATTGATGAATGTCTTTTATGTGTTTATGATTGTATGTTGTAGATGTATGATAGGTTCCATATGTGGGGATAGATAGGATTCATTATCTGTTTGATAGATGTTAAATTGTTTCTGGGTTCTTTAGGTTGTACAAGGAGTGCACAACAGAATGTTATAAGTTCTGTAGCTAGTGCAAGGAATGTGCATTTGAATCTCTTTGTCGAGTTCAGAGGAGAACGTGCCAGGAGGGCACACTAGGATAGTTTGTAGACTCAAGAGAAGCCTCAAGGTTGTTGAACACCTTGGAGGAAAGACTGTACAGAGGAGGGCATAGGGAGAAAGCAGAATTGTTGAGGATTTTGTAAAGCTCTGCTAGGTGGGCATCGAGTGAGTGCAAGGAGTGCACGAAGGAAATTTGTTTCAATTTCAGAGATAAGAGGAGTGTCACAAGAGGAGACACTTACATAGTTATTGAATACTCTATAGGATCAACAAGGTGTGCTTGAGAATAAGTTGCCAAGAGGGCACTTATATCCCTTCAAGGGACAGAAGGGACAGAGACCTTTGAGGTTCGAGCAGTTGAAGCTCAAGGAGACAGAGCTGTTGAATACTCTGGAGGAAGACCTGTGGAAGGAATGCACCAGGACAACACTCAGATGAAGTGTTGAAAGACAACCATCTAAAGGCTAGTCAGAGCACAAGGAGTGTGTAGAGGAGAGAACTTGTTTTAAGTTCGCATGCTCAGGAGGTTGAGCGCAGAAGTGTGCCAGGAGGAGCAATGAAAATATTCTAAGGAAGAGGAAGGGTTGAGTCCCTTAGAGACTCAGCAAGGTCGACAAGCTTAGGAGAGGTAGCACGAAGCTGCACGCAGAGCGCAAGGAATGTGCTAGGGCCGAGGTCAAGTCTTATTGACAAAAGCTCAGGAGGGATAACATTTTCATAACGTAGACAAGACCCAAAGTCATCGAGCTCACAGAGAAATCAAAGGTCAAGTCCTTTGAAACATTGGGAATCTTCCAAGTCCGGAAGAAAGCCAAATATCAAGAGGAGGAGCGACAGCTGCCAATTGGATTGAGCAGAGGGAAGATCTAGACCGTTGAATCTCATGTCCAGGCACACATGAGAGCGCGCAAGATGAAACAAATCTCAACCATAGGATTTGGGAGCATGTGGACCAACAGTCGTTGGATCCAGGGAACATGCACAAGGTTTAATCCTATTGGAGTTGCACAGGAGAGTGGATATCGCGAAATGTGAAGTCCTGAAATCATTGGGGTCGTCCATCGTTAGAGGACAGTTGTCAGCAGATCATCATTTTGCTGAATCGTGGCTTAGAGAAGTCAAAGGGAATAGTTATAAGAACTCACAAAATCGCGAAGTGCGAACTCGCGAAAAGATCACAGCCATTGATCGAGGAGAGATCTAAACCATTAATTGTATAGGGAGAATTTTGGGATTTCAGGGATCGAAAGATCTGAGGTGAGAGGTTTTCAACTTCGTGAAACACAAAGTCCCAAAACACTTAATAGTGGCCCCAGGTCATAGCCCAACATCAAAGTCAAAAGGGGCTAGAGGAAAGGAGCTAGCGCCTAGAAGGATTCTCCGATCGAGAAATCTGGAATCAGAAAAAGAGAGGTGATCAGCCTTCCAACTTCATGAAACACGAAGTGTTGATACACAAAAGGGAGGTATGGACCGTTGTATTGTGGGGATTGTGGACTGTTGATCTGATGAGCAAAAATTTCGCAAGTTCGGATATCAAAAGGATGGTTTGGCCCTAGGTCATAGCGAGGGGTCATATGGAAAGAGGATAAGGGAGGGGCTAGCATGCGCTAGACCCCTATCGAGATTTCAAATATCGAGAGAGTTAGGGTGACTCACATACAAAGTCCCGACATGCGAAACCTGATGTGCCTTTTGGGATTAACGTTGTGGTCACGCCAGTGGTCATGTGGAGTGGAAGCTTGCACCTGGTGCTTGTTCACATGGGACGAGTTTCACAATGGACCTATGGATTTGTTCATGGGATTCCAACAGGGAATCGAAGAGCTGCACCAGCTTGAGGAAAGATAGAAGATCCAAAGACTGGGAGGAAAAGGGACCCTCCCGAGGTGGGGGTTTGCATCAAGAAACATTTCCCATCGAGTGAGAAATCCCAACACTCCAAACAACAGTCGAATTTCTACCAAATACCACTCCCCTTTAACAATGCCTCATCGCCTTAGAAAATATCAACACAGATCGTCGATCCTCGTTACAACATAACAAAGACACAAAAAAGAACTCAAAATCCACTTTCAATCACCAATTTGACCCTTATTCAATGAGGGTGACCTTGTCCTCACATATGATATCGCACATGATACCTTAGGCCATGGAAAATTTGAATCCCTTTGGCACAACCCTTTTATCGTAAAACACTACCTCACAAAGGGGACATACATCCTTGATCACCCTAAAGGAAGCCTCATACACGACCCTATAAATGGGTCATACTTGAAGAGGTTTTACCCTTAAGTAATCATTCTACTTTGGACCACCTTTGTATGCATATTTTTTTTTTTTAATTTTCATAGATTTTGTTTTATCGTTTTTACATGCACATTAAAATTTTCACAATTCTGATCACTTTCCCTTGTTTCTTTACTAGATGAATCTTTCGTCGGTATATCACATTGGTTTTGTTGACGGTACCAATCGATGGACTCATAACCTTGCTTCGATGACTTGGGACATTTATTCACCTACACATGCATTGCTTCACTCTAATAGTGTGTACCTAGGTCCAACTAAGAATAACCAAGTAGAGTATGTTTCCATGATTGACCTTCTAGCTAATATCACTCACCTTCAGATTCACCACTTCAATGTATTTTTTGATTCCCAGCTTATCGTCTTGCAATTGAACAATGTCTACCATGTTCGTGGCCCTTGCTTATTTATAAAATACTTGCAAGTTAAACTTCTATCATGGAATTTTTAATCCATTACATTCACACATATTCCTAGAAGTGAGAACCAAGTTTCAGACCACATTGCAAATGAAATTCTAGAATCACATTTGTCACATTAATAAAACATTGTTTATCATGAGTAGTCTATCTATCCACATATATATATATATATTCATCATTTCACATCAACAACATGTATAATAAAGCAATACAAGAACATAAGCATATCATCATAAACACAAAGATCACATCATTTAGTTACACCATCACGAGACATAAAAATGAATGTATATATATATGAAGTTTCAAAAATGGGGCACACCAATACAAAGGGTCGGCCCTCACTATGGCCATGCTCACCTATAATATACAAAATGGGGGCATTTCCCCTATACATGCCATATACAAAAAACATGGGCCTCTCCCATATACATAGAGATATACAAAAGTAGGCCTTTCCCATACATCAAAATCATCCACCCCTAAGGTGGCCCAAGCTCCAGGAACCCCCCAGGTGGAGGTTCCTCACAGTTGGAGGCACTCTGCCAGTTAGAGGCTTCATCTTCCCAAGGGTCTTCGCACCTGCCACTATTTCCCATCATACCAACTGGTGCCACTATGGATCAAGGCCTATACATACCTCCAACACCTCCTCATCATGCATCTCTGTCCACCTTACATGCTACACCCTACAGAGTACCCAGTCAAAACATAGACAAAGATCCTCCAACTGACCCTAGAGACTAGCCTCCCAGTCAATCGCTCCCCCATCATTTGTACTTTCCTAGGGTTGTTAATACAACCCAAGCTATGCATGTTGATGACCTTGATGTTGTCCATATCTAACAGGCCCCTCTCGGCCTACCGCTATTGGCTCCCTCAACGACACCAAGATATCTCTCACCACGAGAACTTCTCACCCTCATGGTCCAACATCTGCAATCAAAAACATAATTTCCCATCAATAATGTGTCAGTTAATAAAAACCATGTGTAAAAACATACACAAACTAAAATTCAATACATAATCACATCAATACTCACTTCAACGATCCGAGTCCTCCCTAGGAGAAAGGATCATTTTAGGATCTCGTTGGTAGTCCATACCAACATAGGGGTACTTCAGGATGATTTGGGGGGTCTGCCTCCAGAACCCATGGAATTTTGTCATAAAGTAATACCCCATTAGCCTCCCTCCCTCCCAACTCAACAAGTCTCCACATAATCTCATTTGTGGTTGGGTTGGCCCAACCATCACCAGTATAATCTATGAGTGTGGGAGCACCACCTACTTGAAGAAAAAAATGCACAACACAAAACCAAACATGAAGTCTCCCTTGAGCCTCCACACACACTATGTCATCTATGAAAATATGGTCTCTCTCATCAAGAAGGCCCATGCATAATGACGACCCTGGAGCATATGCTCCATGATCATTATTTGGACAGTCATGATCCTTTGGGTACCCAAAGATCCATAGATCCTAACCACCAGGGAAGCCACCACTCATGGAATCAAATCCTCAATCCATGAAATCTAAATCAAACCTCCTATAATTATATCCTCATGACTAACATAATATTGGTTTGCCAATGTATAAAAAATATTCCCCCCATCCATGCGAAGGATCACCTTAGGGACCTCTCCCTGAGTGGAGAGCCCCATCAAGAAGTAGATATAACATCTCCATCATCCATCATGTAACCTCAAAATATCAATGGTGGGGCCTCCGCATAGGGATCAAGAAGTTCATAAGATCCTCCCGAGAGAGCAACGAAGCACACTTGATAAATTTGATAAGGCCGAAATTGTCCATCTCAAATCTCGTTTCTAGATCCGCCATCACTTCCATGCAGAGGACATCAAAATCCCTCTCTCGACACCAAATTGACATAGTGGCAGCTCAAAATGTCAATATTTGCAAAAACAAGTGCTAGTTAGTCACTAAACGTCCACAAAAATGAACCAAATTTTATCTATCCCACGGTCTGTGCAACTGTTTCTTGAACAGTCATTCAAATAATGGTTGTGCGACTATTTCTTGAACAACCATGCTATCGATGTGATTGCTCACAAAACAATTGTGTAGAGATATATGTGCCTACAACTGCATCTATGTGCATAGATATATTTAAATTTCCCGTCCACATCGTATAGTCACCCTTTAAAAAAGGGTTGTATGGTCAACCTCACCCTCCTATATAGAAAATTAAATGCATCAAAATGAAGAGGAGGTCAAGACCCCTTAAATGGCTCTCTTGCTCAAATATGATCTCCGATATGAGCATAGGTCACAACGGATACTTGTGGGATCCATCGAACTACATGTTACCACTTCACCACAGGTACAACTGAGGTGACATGGTGGGCCCCACTACCATTGAGCTGAAAAGTTTCATTTTTCAAGCCATTTACACTGTTGGGATCACCATTTTCCATTCTACACGACGTTATGATCTATTTATTTTTTCACACACCTTTCCCAATACCCCCTATCTCATCACCCAGGTCTTAGGTATTCTTGCTCACTATCATTTTGTTTTTATTCCAAGTTCTCATATCAAGTTCTTTACTTTCATGTATTTTTCACTTTGGGTATTTGGTTTTTTATGTGCAGGGATTTTGTCGATAGGTTTGCATCCCTCTATTTCATATCCATTCCATGTCCATTTCAGGCATATACCTATTCAAAAATAGCATGTAGTCACTCCCTTTGTGAATAATTGCATTTACCAATATCATTCCTATGCATATGCCTGTTCGATCATATTTCTTGGTATTACAACAACTTCACCCAGTTCCACTTGCATCGAATTGTTGTTTTCTAGTAGTTTCCTACCCATATGAGTTGTACCAACTTTTATCTCCCCTGGAAAAGTGACATATGTGTTATTTTATATCATCAAATGAGATTCCAACAAAGTCCAAGCCATTTGATCATTGGGGAACCCGTCTCTATACTTGGACATTCAACCCAATTATTATTTATCCATTTGGTAATTGTACAAAGTACCTTTTTATTTACAACAAGCAAGTGGGAGGCCATCACACCCGATGGTGCCATTTTTTACCCAACGACAACCCTAGTCACCCTTGGTAGGATCATTCACACTAAACAACCTTGTTTTAAAACAGCCATGTTATTGGCCAAACCTTGAGTATCCCAATACCCTTCATTATGATCCTTGATTTTTTACCCATAACTACCAACTCTTTGTAGCCTTGTCACTCCCAGTTACAATATGACAATACCTTACCAGTAATTGATTGTCCCCCTAACATTAGATCATGTTTTTTCCAATTGAATATTTGATTTCCACCACTATCAGGTGTTAATTATGCTCCAAACAAGGGAATTATTTAGTCCCATTTATCATCAAAATCATCTATATTTATCATCCATACATCACTCTTGACAAGTTAGTACCTGGTACCATCTTGATCAATTGATTTCAAGGGTTACTTTTCCCTTTGCAGTTGTGGCTCCATTCCTATCGACCTCAACATTAGTTTCTAGTAATTTTGCAGTGTATCAGTTCTCGTTACCATACAAATGGTGAGCCCTAGATGAGACAAAGAAAGTCATCATTTCTCTTTGCTTCCATTGTCCCCCCTGATGTTCCACCTCAACACATATCCACATTAGGATGGGTCTTACTTTGCGATAGATGCATTTTCTAGTTCCAATCAAAGACCCTTGGGCTTGACAGGCCATCAATTCCTTCAAGTAATGAACACATGCTCCAAGTGTTCACTTCAATATCAAGGGCGTGTTCTCCTTCAAAACTATCATTTGTTGTTACATACACCCCTAAGGGCATTGCAGATCTCTACTTCATCAATTTTTGAGTTACAAGATCATCCAAGTCTTCATACTTTTGATGATCAGACAAGAGTCCTCAAACTTTTGTCCACTATTGTGATCAATTTTGTTTATGGCACAAGCATGGGGCATTTCCACCTCGTTTGTATAAAACAAGCTCATTTTTAGCAAGATCTGATGTTTACATGTTCTCCTTCTTTCTCCATGGGTGGTCCTTGTTCCTTCGAACCTTTTTCTCTCCCTACAAAAAGAATTAGTGTATAAATCAATATAAAAGTTGATGTATTTCATCTATATGTCTTCTCCTAACCTTAAACATCATGGGGAATCTATTATCACCTAAAAATAACTCATTGAGCTATAAAGGTGATCACCGAAAGGGTCATCAATTCAATACACAAAGGTGCATGCTCATGGCATTAATACACCATTTTCAGAAGAACAAAAACTATACAAAGAGGGTTTTTTTATGATCTATGTGACTTAACAGTATGGAATTTGTGTGATCTGTGAGCACTTGTACGACTATTCCTTCGAAATTTGTATAGATCGACCAGAAGTGAAGTTTCACCAACTCTAATTGCATCAATGACAAAAAATACCATCAAGAATAATTTATGGATGAAGGACCAAAAGGCCTCGATCCCATTTGCATTCAATACTGGTACTATGGGTGGTTTCATATCCACTCATGCATGGGAAGCCACACCCAAGTGGCGTTCCCTTTCCCATTGGGAACTAGTCTTTACCAATCTTGTTTGAGGCATATTAAAGGAAGCCATCGGCATGGACACAAAGGAGAGAATCCAAAGAAACATTATGCTATGTGAATGAGCTTAGAGAATCTCCTTTTCTCATAATCTCATTCATACATCCATAGACATCAAAGCTTTGTGTATTAAACATCTTACCTTTGAGATCTTTGTAAGAACCTTCTTATCTATTAATTGAGAGAGAAAGGTTCTAAAAGGGCATAAAAGAACCCATCCCAAAGAGGAAGAAGGGATCTCACTTGCTCACTAAATCCTCTATGGTGTTGTATTTATGGTCTATCCATTGGTATAACAATTTCATCCTTGTTTTATTCTTGTTATTATATTTCATGTTCATTCACCTTATTTTGTTCTTATTTCCTTCTTATGCTTGGATGATTTTGAATATGGTGCGATACTAACATTCTAACACATTGACTGTGGTTCTTGTTCAACCTGAGCTAACACTAAGTTTCCTTTTTTTCTCACCAAAGTGGCAAAAGAGATAAAACAAACTGGAACTTGGTTTCTCTTTCTCACGCTCTTTCTTTGATTCCTTTTCTAAGTCTTCACTATTTCCCGATTTCTCATCTAATCCAACTTATGAGTTAAAACCACCAACATCCCCGAAAGGTCCAAACTTGTTTGCTAGAGCCACCATGAGCAGAGCAATGTTGAGAGAGATATCAATTACTTGTGCTTCTAGATTCACAATTCTCTCTTCTACTACATCCTGAGGGTTTATATGAGTGGGATCATCTCCCATGGATAGGTTTCTATGACTTCCTTCTTAAGTCAATTCTTGGATCTTGCAACTTCCCACAAAAACCCCAAAGAAAACCACTTTGATACCAATATGATCTGTAAATTTATGTGGATATTCCACTCGAACAGTTCATCATAACATATCTTGTAATATTATGAAATATTTTATTATGCAATTTATTCCCTTAGATCCCAAATTTATTATTACTAGCTTAATGCTCAAATTTATGGAAATAAGTGAAATATGAAAATGAAAGAACAAGAAAATGAACACATCATCCACATCAATTAACACAATATGTGACCTAGGAAACCTAGCCAGAAGGTGAGGCCTATGCTCCACTAGCTTTTTTTCAATTATGAAATGCAAGTACAAAGAAAGGGGCGCTCACTATGGAGTTTCCTTTCACATTGTGGCATGACTGGATACTGTAGAATCTTGTTCATCCTTTTTTATGCTATATTATTCCACTCAATTATGGAAACAAGTACATTACTAAAAGAATGGAACCCCTTCTCTTCCTAATGACCCATTACTTAACATAGCCTAATGGTCATCTAGTGTTAGGGTTAGGTTTTTTGCATGCCTCAAACCTCAATTAAAATTAGGGTTTTGGACCCTCTAGAATCTTCTTGTAATTCCATAGAGTGACTATCCCTACATGTGTGAGTAATGGGGGTTGATGTGGCATACACTTGGTACCATTGTTGATCAAAAAGGTAGTTCTAATTGCGGGAGGCATAAATTCGACATACGAACTTCAATTGAGGTAATTTTTGAACTATTGGAAATATCTTAGTGTGTAGAACAATATCAATGGGTTATAGATAAACTCACGAATTTTTGACCTCAAAGTTTTTATTTGATGCCTGAAACTAGCTTTGGAAGGTTCTAGTCCCCAAATCTCCAAATTGGGACCTCAGACTAAAATGGATCATGCAGGCCAATTCATCCAAATTTTCCATCCAGAAATTACTAAGATAGATGAAAAATTATATAATGATTCATTCCAAATCATTTGAATAGGAAGGTGATGAAAACCCATCACATCCATGATAACATCAACAAGGTGAAATTTACTTGAGACTGACATATCCTCCCTTGGACCATAAAAGTGATCCAACTGTGCTTGAACCCTATCAATCCCTTTCCTAAAATTGGTCCACGTGAACCAACCACCATAGTCAATATCCTTTTTTTCCAACTAGGGTAAAAAAATATGGAGAGAGGCCTTACAATATCCCCAAGACTACTACTCTGAATCATTGTTCAATAAATATACACCACCACAAGGATCACCTTCATATGTCCACCATATTAATATCACCTCCAATAATCTATTATGTGGTTCGAATAGAAGAATCCATCCAATCCCAAAGTTAACCACACTCTAAGATAAGGTTAGGAGCATAAACAACCTAAAATCTCAACAAACGATACCACACTAGAAAAATAACCCAAACACGTTGGTCCTCGGGATTAGAATGATGATCTGTGATAAAATTCTACAAATAGGGTGAAATCAAAATCACCACCCCTTACTCCCTTAATAGTATTTTTAATCCCAAAAGGGACCATTCCAATAATAATTCAATCAATGTTTAAGCTCAAATCTAGTGGACTTGTTCTCTTTTAAGAATATCACATTTGGATGGAAGAATTGCAAAACACCATGGAAAAAATTCTTGTGACTGGGAATTATCATCCCATGAATATTCTAAGATATTAAGAAGAGATTCATTCCAAAAAAATATGAAGTCCTAAACTATTGTACTAGTTGTCCATCTTAAATCCATCCAAACTTGGAGTGCATTGATCAAGCACGTGAACCATTGCATCATTATCGGACTTCACTCATGGCTTAGGGATAAGATCCCCCACTATATTTTCTACACAATTAGGAGAATGTACCACCTTCCACTTGTTAGAATTAACCTACTATCTAGCCTCAATATCCATACCAATAGGCCTAGGAGGAACAAAACCATCCTTGACCACAACATCAAAGTTCCAAGGTGAATAGGGATGCTCCAATATCAAGGAAGAACCACTAACCCAAGTCTAGTAGGGACTTCAATAAAACTGACCCACTAAAACCAAAACCACTAGAACTTGTCCTCCAACACTTGAATCATTAGAACCTGCACCACTAAAACCTGTAGTAGAATTATAGCATCCCCCAAGACCGAAGCCAACAACTAATGAAAAACCACCACCCCCAACACTAGTGCCTAAATCTATAGGTGTGCCACTAGACCCTCGACCCTTAGAAAGAGGGGTATTTGCAACTCCACCCACAATTGAAGCATTGCCTAGCCTAGGCTTGCAAAGTGGGAAGTCCCTAATCAAATGATCTTAGCCATAACATGAAAATAAAGCATTCAATGGTGAACTATATCAATGGTGAAAACATAAATAAAGGGAGGAATAATTCACTTTACATCAACCTCAACACACACCCATGGGTTCAATTAAAATGAGTTTTAGTAACCATTTGGAATAAGCAATTTTCCAAATCTATAAGAAAAAAAATCAACAAAGAGGTGCAAGTCAACAGGCAATGCTGGAAAATCCAACCAGAGTGGACAATTGGCCCATACATGATCATCAAGGTTAAAATATGCCCACCATGACTAAACATAATCAAGGTTACTAACAATATTCTAAGTTCCAAATTGTAACACCTAGAGGTTTGCAACATCAAAGTTAAACAAAAGGTAAACATACTTTGAGCCCAAACCCTAGTAAGAGTTGAAGGAGATCCCCTTGGCCTCCCAATTAATCTCTCACCAATGATTAAATTCCTCCTCATATGACATCCCTTGGAAACAAAAAAAGGGAATAACCCCCCTAGTCTCTAGATGTATGTGAACCTCAAAATACTTGTTGTTGGAAAGAAAAAAATTGAAATCCTTCTGATCTCGAGAATGATTTGTACCATTGTTAACTTAAGGTTATGAAGGTATATTAGTCCTCTCACCTTGTGGCTCCCTCTAGGAGACCTTAACTACTCTGAGTAAATAAGCTTGATTTTACCCAAGTCTATTCCTGAACCCATGATTTTTAATGAAAAATTCTTAGACAAAGAAACCACTCCAAAGGAATTAGGGGAGGGGTTAACACCCTTAATACCTAAAGACACATCAATCAAAATTAGACTATATACATTCTACGCATATTGACTCAAAATCACTACAATATTTGTAGCACACCTTTTCAGCTACCATGGCTTAATCGCTCTTAAAAGGAAACTTTAACACCACTTGGTACATAATAATCCACATGCATTTAAACAAATAAACACATTCTACACAGAGTATTCATATGAGTTACTGCCATAATTAACAAAGCAATAGCGTTTCATACTAATTTATACACACATCAGAAATCATGATAACATAAGCAGTAGAGTCATGCAAAACATGATTAAAACATAATCAGATACTTATCTTTTAACAGTGGTAGAAACCACCAACCATGTGTAGGCCTTCCACGAACTTCCCAGCCTTAGACCACACTACTCATCAGCTCAGTAGTGGGTCACCCCCGAGCTGGGACTAAGCTCCACCTCGAGACAAGGAATCCTAGGTTAGGCTGAGGTTACAGGGAAAACAGCACACAGCCATAGGAAGGGATTATCTCCGAGGAACCACCCACACTCACTGCCCACAGACCCCCATTCCCCACATGCCTATTCCACCCCAAGAATATACACCTTCTCTGTCACCTGGACAGTCTTTCGGCTACTAACCTCCCTTGCCTTGGGTTACAGCAACAGACCGGACCAGAAGTCTCCGGGCTCTGTGGCAGCTCCAAGGTTCCTTCCAGAAGTTCTCTCCTTCCTCTGTGAACTCTCTCGCCTGGAGAGAATCGCTCATAGGTCAACAAACCTCCCACGCAGTCCAGCACTGCGTGGCCACACAACCAACGGAAAAAAATACACGACTTTTTCCACAGGATCAACAATGGCAAAATGGCTCAGGGCCACGGCTTCGGGACAGAGATCTCACGCACAGGCTCGATATCGGGCAGTGGATGCAAATGGATTCTCCAGACACAACACGGGCTTTTTCGATTCAAACAGAGGTGAAACTGTCTCTTTTAGAATCGATCATAGGCTTCTGGTTCAGTACGGAGGTATACACGGGTTTTTCAATTCAGAAGGTGTACAAGGTTTTTTTGTAGAGCTCGGGTCAGTCGTACTGCTCAGAGCCCGTACACCCTCAGGTAGTCCGCTCGAATGAGAGAGTGAACCCCCCTCATGGTCCACCCAAATTGTTTTATTCGCATGCACCAGGGTCGACACTTGTTGCCCTAGAGACTGCATGCATTCCACCAGCACGCATCACCTTCCCTTGGTCAGGAACTTAGGATAAAAAAATATAAATGGCACATGTTCTTTTGGAATAATAATAGAATATTATTCCTAGGCTTAATCCCCCCCTAGACTAAACACTTAGCCCCTTTTCCCACCTTCCAGCCCCTAATCCCTTGCCTTCTCTATGGAAATTCAGTCCCCCTTCACTCATTCATCGTGGTCGGTTTGCACCTGGTGGTGTTTACAATTTTATTAAATGTTTGTTGCATATATACAAGTACAAAATTAGGCCCTTGGCCTCCAACCCTTAGGCTCTCTGGCCTAACAATCTCATAAGCCCACCGGCTTATACAAACTTGGCTCACCAGCCTATAACACATATTTACAATTCATTTCATACATCATATTTACAACTGGGCTCGGCCTTGGGGACATTACAATCCCCCTCCCTTATTTTTGCACTGTCCTCAATGCAACTTACACTGTCTCTGCAAGCCTTTCAAAATTTTCAAAAAGATGCAGGTACTCTACCTGTAACACCCTGTTTCCCCCAAATTTGTAATTAATCCTAATATAGGAATTACCATGCTAAAGCATGATGAAAATGTGAATGTATGATGTGAATGGACCTTATGAAGAAGGTCGATGAATGCAAATAACATTATGAATTTTTATTGCAGAACTACTGAGAGGGGATGTGCTGAAAAGAGACCACAATGGCGGTGGAAGGCACCTGGAAAGGTGGCGTTAACTTCCACCGAGGATTAATACCGTATTTGGACTCCACTAGCCTAGAGAACCAAAAGCGGCTCGCTAGCCCTGAATTAAATGTCTCGTAGGCTGGTAGGTAGATGGTTTAATGAGGGATGGGAGGTGAACTGCCCATCCGTAGAGCCGTTAGGCTTGATCAACACGAGGGTAATCGTGCCACACGCAACCTCACAAGAGGATAAGGCATGGGGTAGAAGCGATTGGGAGGGCAGACTCGAGGGGAGAACTCTGGCAATACGCAGAGTGAGTGATAGCAGAGAGGAAGGATTGCAACCTTCGCTCCTGGTCACTAGCAAATAGAGACGCAGTCTCACAGCATCGTGGTCTCAGCTCAGGGGTGGCTAGTGGTAAATCCACTGGGAGTTGCTAAGCCTACGGTTGGGTGGAAACGAGCACCCCTCTCAGCAGTTGCTTGACCCCTGGTGTTATTTCTTATAAGTGTTTTGCCTCTGGCATCTTGAAATATATGTATATGTTTATTCGGATGATTGTGCCCATAAGCTATGAAACTGTGAATCATTTCATTGTAAGAATGCCTGTAGGATGTTTTGATCAATACTAGTAGATGCATGTTTATAATGGAAAGACTACGTCTGGCTTATGTTATCATAAATCACTATTTATATGCTTACCAACCTAACTCAGACCGCATGTCTGGTTAGTGGGAGAAAAGTACCCTTATATACCTCAGGTAGTACCCTGAGTGAACCTCCCCATAGAGATACCTTCCTTGAAAATCCCATCAAGAACCGGGAAGACGATGGTGAAGGCGTAAGGCCTTAGTAACTCTGCACGAAGAGGAAGGATCCTCTTGAAAACCCAAGATGGCAGCATAAGGAGGAAGTAACGCATCGACGAATGAAATCCTGTCGGGAGATCTGGGGTCACTCACGACCGTCAGATCGGAAGAGGAAGCCAGAAGGTTAAGGGCCTTAACCTTGATAGGTATTAATCAACGGACAAGAATCCATCGGGAAATATGTGGTCACGCAGGACCATTGGATTGGTAGGAGAAAGTAGGGCTTTAAATGCCTTACCTCTTTGTCTCTCTATGTCTTCGTGGGTAGCGAAGAAATGGGAATCGTAGATCCCCAAGGTCCATGGGAATATATGGACCGTCGATTTGTCTATGTCCAAGGAGTTGTGGAAGAATGCATGGGTAGGAACCAATCTGAGCCGTTAGATCTTGGCTGGAAAACCCGACAGCAGTTGGATCTGTCAGGAGTTACCCGAGGGTTAATACCCCAGTGTATATGGGCGAAAAACCATGGAATATATCTAAGTCGTCCGATTGATGGAGGCCATGTCTTGTAAGATCTCCCATTTTGGGAAATTGAGAATCGTGGAATCGGGATTCCTGTTGACAAGAGCTTGGGATTTTCCATGGTGAAAACCCTGGAGCAGTTGTGGACCGTCCGATTTTGAGAGATTACCC
>JZKD02S1896929.1:58410-92697 GCA_000966675.3 Picea glauca | reverse complement strand
ACTAGCAAGGGAAGAACTCATGGAGACATTGAATCTCTATTGGCAGCCAATTCACTTTTTTCTATTGTCTTATAAGATGCCTACACCAATGTTTTGCAAACATCAATTTTTCGTCACAATTTTCAAATAAATGACACTTTTATATTTGCGACATTTGCACACTTATCTTCGTTTTGTTTTCATGACTGTAAGCATGAAAACATTGGTCTTTCGAAGTCGCATTGGAATCATTATTTGAACTGTCACTATCCTTGTCAATATGCCTATTGTGCTCACATTTCACCTATCATTATGCAGCTGGCAAGATCCTTTAATCGGTACTCATGCTTCGATTGATTGTGACTTGGTTTCAGTGAGTTTGTAATGCATTGACATATGGATTTAACTATTTGACCATTGGTTTCATGAAAATACATAGGGGTTATGATTAAATATTTCATATATATATCTTTTTAATTTAATACCTATGTTTATGTTTCATAACTATTGGTATGTTGATTATACAAAACCCATCAGCACATTGGCTAAACTATCAATACGAGTTGATACATTGGCGCATGGTTAAAATATTTGGTTTTGGTTTCAAATTATCGATGGTTCAAAACTTTGGCACAACGTTGATAGTGCATTGTTTTATACACTTACCATTTGATTGGTCGGCTAATTCACATAATTGTTGAGTTATGCTATAATGGGTAGAACAGCTATGTAAATTGGCGGTTGTACTTGCGTAATAACTCTTATGCATGGAAAAGATAAGCTCCACCACCTTCGCACGATGCCATTTATGCCTATCCCTTATTCATCGTTTACCTCTATTAACTCGGGAAACCTTCGTGCACTCTACTCTTGTGTGGTTGTGATCCAAACCCTTGGCTTACCATGTGCTCGGCTCCATGGCACCAGTCGTGCAAATCGAGCCAAATGGATACCAATCCCTGTTAATGTTTGACAATGCCCGCAAAGACCTGGAGGAAAATGGATGGCTCACCTTCGTGCAATGATTTGAGGGTTTTAATCTCTGTCTAGCACAACAGTTTGCCATGACTTTCGATGGCTGTAGAGCCAAGGTGGGAGACATACAGTTGGAGATCGATGAGCAGTTTATCAGTTATGCTACAAGGTTACCTGCCTCAGGACAACATTGGTTTAAGAATTGTAAGGTCGAGGAAGTTCCATCGACATTGTTGTTTCTCTCGCGCAAAGTCACCTCTTTTGACAGAGGTATGCCCTTCTCTGCACTTAAACCACGATGGCACGATACTTTGATGGTAGTCAAGCAATTCGTGACCTGTGAAGGTCGATACGACCTCATCTTTCTCTACCACCTGTGTTTGTTAATGAGTTTTATGGGATACTCGTTGAATATGCCCTTTTACTTCCATCATAGCCTATATAAAATGTCAAAAAATTTTAAAAGGCAGAAGGCTGACAGCAGCCTGTTCCACCATGGACTCATTAAACTCCTCATCATTTATCATTTGGGTTTGCACGGTGATAGTTGGAGAGCTTTCATAGCTCGTAATGGTTTTGATGACACAGACCCTGTACAGGTTGACAAACCTGTGGTGAGTGAAACAAAGGTTGAGCCGCCTGTGCCCTTACATATCCTATTACCCTCTCCTAAACCCTTGGCCAACCCTAAGGTTGACTTACCCGATGCTATAACTGAGAAGTCTGAGACTATTAAGAAGCCTGCGAGCAAAAAGTCCAAGGAAAACCCTACTGCTAATGCCAAAGGAAAAAGGAATGCCTGTCTCATTTCTAGAATGGCCATAAACAAACCTAAACCCTTTCCTGAGTCAAACCCTATCATCCTAATTGAGGATTCCAATTCTGACATAGAGCGTTTCCTAGCCAGTGAGTACCCTTACTCGCAGGGTTTATGCCCCGAACCACCTTATGATTTCGTGACAAATATTCCCCCCTGTCTAAGGGATAACCCTAGCAACCCTGGTATTAAATTTTCTAACGAAACCCTCAGCCACATGTCCAAACCCTCGCCTGCTCTTATGAAACCTGGACAACTTCCTGTGACCAATGCGATTTATGGTTGGAACGATACTACATTGATGTTCCCATACTCCAATCAAAAATTCAATCGCTAGAAGATCAAATTGCAGTGTTGTCCAATCAAAGAAACCAGCTCCAAGCAATTGATAAGAAACAGAAGACAACAGGCTCGATCCTTTTCAAAAATGTTGAATCGGCTACTGTAGTTATCAACTCCAAATTGGCATGATCAAGCCGTCTCGTCGCTATATAGGTATGGATTTTAATATCGTTTTAGTTGTGTGAGTGAACAAGTTGATATAACGATTTGAATTCTGTTTCGAATAACTCTGTTTACATTTTGAATGGCTCTATTATAATGTGTGCATCCTATATATAGTTTTTCTTTGAATAAAAAAAAAATTGATTTGATATATGATTTGATATATGATTTGATCATTCCCAGTATAGCTATCGATAGAGTTCCATCTGGATTTGATTGGTTGGCTTGCCTGATTGACTTAACGAAATTGTTGATTTTCTTTCGATTCAATCCGAACAAGAAATTTGCATGCTAGATTTGGAATACAATCACGTTTTGATTTGATTTGTATGCTATGATCGTTGAACGATTTTATGAGTTTAGTTGTTACATTGGTTGTCATATGATTTTCAACGCTCGAATATAATTCTGACCGTTTCCAATTTGAGAAGAACGACTTTGTTTTTACGCAAACAGTGCTCTCACTTAAGCCTGTGCAAATAATATTCATACCCGAATCATGGGATAGTTTCGATTCATGATGATTATGTTAAAGTCCTCGTTGTTGATTCGCTTAAATGGATTGTTGTCTATTTTCAGTTGGTTCGATCACTTTCAGGAGTTAGATTCACATCATGAAAGTTGTTATGTTTGTTTTTATTTTGCAAACGAATTGATCAATAATTGTTATCTTCATCAAATCCAGTTATAATGTGTTTGAAACAAATAATTTTTAATCAAAGCAAATCTATCTTGTTTACCCAGTTTGCTAAAAACAAACAATTGGATAATTCTTGTGAACCCTGTTACCAACTGATTGATCTCATTATGATTTCGTTTGTGGATAGTTACGCGCCAGTATTGGTTTAGTTTGCTCATGGCATGAATTGTTTGTTATATCAATACAGTTATAAGAATTCGAACATGATTTTGTTTAGATTCGATTGTGTTACCTTTTGATGAGACGATATAAAAATTGCATAAAACTTGTTTTAATTGTATTGATTGCATTGGATATGAAACGATTTCACAACTGTTGAATTCGATTCATTGTGAAATCATTGCATTGTTGTTCGATTATGATTTTGTTGACCCGATTTTGTGGTAACAAAAACAAAACAGAGTATGCCTATCTCTGTAGTCATTTAATTGATTTGGATCCTATTTGATTTCATAATGGAATAATGATTTCAATTTATGATTCGTTTTCAAATAATTATTGGATGTCAATTAAATGGAATTCTTTAAAATATTTTTGATTAATTTCAATGCTAATTCAGTATCTTATTTAGACTAGCTACAGAATCGCATGATTCTGTAGCTAGTCTATAGAATTAGATTTTTATCATTTTTTTAATAAAAGATCCTTCTAACTTGTTTATTTTTTACCCTTTTCAGGTGAATTCGAATTGCTTGGGATTTGATGGACAATTTATAGGATATTTGGATGTTTTTCTTTTATTTTAGTTTCCTAGTTTAGTTGAACTTGGGATATCTTCCCAGATTTTCTGTAAAAAGTTTATAACTTCCATGGGGAGGTTTTACCCTGTGGAAAAACTTATAAATACTTATTATTTTTGTAATAAGGATCATCCTCACTTGTGGGANTTTCAGTGAGTTTGTAATGCATTGACATATGGATTTAACTATTTGACCATTGGTTTCATGAAAATACATAGGGGTTATGATTAAATATTTCATATATATATCTTTTTAATTTAATACCTATGTTTATGTTTCATAACTATTGGTATGTTGATTATACAAAACCCATCAGCACATTGGCTAAACTATCAATACGAGTTGATACATTGGCGCATGGTTAAAATATTTGGTTTTGGTTTCAAATTATCGATGGTTCAAAACTTTGGCACAACGTTGATAGTGCATTGTTTTATACACTTACCATTTGATTGGTCGGCTAATTCACATAATTGTTGAGTTATGCTATAATGGGTAGAACAGCTATGTAAATTGGCGGTTGTACTTGCGTAATAACTCTTATGCATGGAAAAGATAAGCTCCACCACCTTCGCACGATGCCATTTATGCCTATCCCTTATTCATCGTTTACCTCTATTAACTCGGGAAACCTTCGTGCACTCTACTCTTGTGTGGTTGTGATCCAAACCCTTGGCTTACCATGTGCTCGGCTCCATGGCACCAGTCGTGCAAATCGAGCCAAATGGATACCAATCCCTGTTAATGTTTGACAATGCCCGCAAAGACCTGGAGGAAAATGGATGGCTCACCTTCGTGCAATGATTTGAGGGTTTTAATCTCTGTCTAGCACAACAGTTTGCCATGACTTTCGATGGCTGTAGAGCCAAGGTGGGAGACATATAGTTGGAGATCGATGAGCAGTTTATCAGTTCTGCTACAAGGTTACCTGCCTCAGGACAACATTGGTTTAAGAATTGTAAGGTCGAGGAAGTTCCATCGACATTGTTGTTTCTCTCGCGCAAAGTCACCTCTTGTGACAGAGGTATGCCCATCTCTGCACTTAAACCACGATGGCACGATACTTTGATGGTAGTCAAGCAATTTGTGACCTATGAAGGTCGATACGGACTCATCTTTCTCTACCACCTGTGTTTCTTAATGAGTTTTATGGGATACTCGTTGAATATGCCCTTTTACTTCCATCGTAGCCTATATAAAATGTCAAAAAAGTTTAAAAGGCAGAAGGCTGACAGCAGCCTGTTCCACCATGGACTCATTAAACTCTTCATCGTTTATCATTTGGGTTTGCACGGTGATAGTTGGAGAGCTTTCATAGCTTGTAATGGTTTTGATGACACAGACCCTGTACAGGTTGACAAACCTATGGTGAGTGAAACAAAGGCTGAGCCGCCTGTGCCCTTACATATTCTATTACCCTCTTCTAAACCCTCGGCCAACCCTAAGGTTGACTTACCCGATGCTATAACTGAGAAGTCTGAGACTATTAAGAATCCTGGGAGCAAAAATCCCAAGGAAAACCCTACTACTAATGCCAAAGGAAAAAGGAATGCCTGTCTCATTTCTAGAATGGCCAGAAACAAACCTAAACCCTCTCCTGAGTCAAACCCTATCATCCTAAGTGAGGATTCCAATTCTGACATAGAGCGTTTCCTAGCCAGCAAGTACCCTTACTCGCAGGGTTTATGACCCGAACCACCTTATGATTTCGTGACAAATATTCCCCCCTGTCTAAGGGATAACCCTAGCAACCCTGGTATTAAATTTTCTAACGAAACCCTCAGCCACATGTCCAAAACCTCACTTGCTCTTATGAAACCTGGACAACTTCCCGTGACCAATGCGATTTATGGTTGGAACGATACTACATTGATGTTCCCATACTCCAATCAAAAATTCAATCGCTGGAAGATCAAATTGCAGTGTTGTCCAATCAAAGAAACCAGCTCCAAGCAATTGATAAGAAACAGAAGACAACATGCTCGATCCTTTTCAAAAATGTTCAATCGGCTACTGTAGTTATCAACTCCAAATTGGCATGATCAAGCCGTCTCGTCGCTATACAGGTATGGATTTTAATATCATTTTAGTTGTGTGAGTGAACAATTTGATATAACGATTTGAATTCTGTTTCGAATAACTCTGTTTACATTTTGAATGGCTCTATTATAATGTGTGCATCCTATATATAGTTTTTCTTTGAATAAAAAGAAATTTTGATTTGATATATGATTTGATCATTCCCAGTATAGCTATCGATAGATTTTCATCTGGATTTGATTGGTTGGCTTGCCTGATTGACTTAACGAAATTGTTGATTTTCTTTCGATTCAATCCGAACAAGAAATTTGCATGCTAGATTTGGAATACAATCACATTTAGATTTGATTTGTATGCTATGATCGTTGAAAGATTTTATGAGTTTGGTTGTTACATTGGTTGTCATATGATTTTCAACGCTCGAATACAATTCTGATCGTTTCCAATTTGAGAAGAATGACTTTGTTTTTACGCAAACAGTGCTCTCACTTAAGCCTGTGCAAATAATATTCATACCCGAATCATGGGATAGTTTCGATTCATGATGATTATGTTAAAGTCCTCGTTGTTGATTCGCTTAAATGGATTGTTGTCTATTTTCAGTTGGTTCGATCACTTTCAGGAGTTAGATTCACATCATGAAATTTGTTCTGTTTGTTTTTAGTTTGCAAACGAATTGATCAATAATTGTTATCTTCATCAAATCCAGTTATAATGCGTTTGAAACAAATAATTTTTAATCAAAGCAAATCTATCTTGTTTGCCCAGTTTGCTAAAAACAAATGATTGGATAATTCTTGTGAACCCTGTTACCAACTAATCGATCTCATTACGATTTCATTTGTGGATAGTTACGCGCCAGTATTGGTTTAGTTTGCTCATGGCATGAATTGTTTGTTATATCAATATAGTTATAATAATTCGAACATGATTCTGTTTAGATTCGATTGTGTTACCTTTTGATGAGACGGCATAAAAATTGCATAAAACTTGTTTTAATTGTATTGATTGCATTGGATATGAAACAATTTCACAACTATTGAATTCGATTCATTGTGAAATGATTGCATTGTTGTTCGATTATGATTCTGTTGACCTGATTTTGTGGTAACAAAAACAAAATAGAGTATGCCTATCTATGTAGTCATTTAATTGATTTGGATCCTATTTGATTTCATAATGGAATAACGATTTCAATTTATGATTCGTTTTCAAATAATTATTGGATGTCAATTAAATGGAATTCTTTAAAAGATTTTTTATTAATTTCAATGCTAATTCGGTATCTTATTTAGACTAGCTACAGAATCGCATGATTCTGTAGCTAGTCTATAGAATTAGATTTTTATCATTTTGTTAATAAAAGATCCTTCTAACTTGTTTATTTTTTACCCTTTTCAGGTGAATTCGAATTGCTTGGGATTTGATGGACAGTTTAGAGGATATTTGGATGTTTTGCTTTTATTTTAGTTTCCTAGTTTAGTTGAACTTGGGATATCTTCCCAGATTTTATGTAAAAAGTTTATAACTTCCACGGGGAGGTTTTACCCTGTGGAAAAACTTATAAATACTTATTATTTTTGTAATAAGGATCATCCTCACTTGTGGGAGAACTAGTCTATGGATTTTTAATACAAACTGAGACAGAAGTTGATGTTCTGCTACATCTTTCGCTTTCATAATATCAATCTTTTGTTTCATGTTTATGCACGTCAATTTGCATTTGATTAGTGNGTTTTTAGTTTGCAAATGAATTGATCAATAATTGTTATCTTCATCAAATCCTGTTACAATGCGTTTGAAACAAATAATTTTTAATCAAAGCAAATCTATCTTGTTTGCCCAATTTTCTAAAAACAAACGATTAGATAATTCTTGTGAACCTTGTTACCAACTGATCGATCTCATTACGTTTTCGTTTTTGGACAGTTACGCGCCAGTATTGGTTTAGTTCGCTCATGGCATGAATTGGTTGTTATATCAATACAGTTATAACAATTCGAACATGATTCTGTTTAGATTCGATTGTGTTACCTTTTGATGAGAAAGCATAACAATTGCATAAAACTTGTTTTAATTGTATTGATTGCATTCGATATGAAATGATTTCACAACTGTTGAATTCGATTCGTTGTGAAACGATTGCATTGTTGTTCGATTATGATTATGTTGACCCGATTTTGTGGTAACAAAAACAAAACAGAGTATGCCTATCTCTGTAGTCATTTAATTGATTTGTATCCTATTTGATTTCATAATGGAATAACGATTTCAATTTATGATTCGTTTTCAAATAATTATTGGATGTCAATTAAATGGAATTCTTTAAAAGATTTTCGATTAATTTCAATGTTGATTATGTATCTTATTTAGACTAGCTACATAATCGCATGATTCTGTAGCTAGTCTATAGAATTAGATTTTTATCATTTTGTTAATAAAAGATCCTTCTAACTTGTTTACTTTTTACCCTTTTCAGGTGAATTCGAATTGCTTGGGATTTGATGGACAGTTTAGAGGATATTTGGATGTTTTACTTTTATTTTAGTTTCCTAGTTTAGTTGAACTTGGCATATCTTCCCAGATTTTATGTAAACAGTTTTATAACTTCCACGGGGAGGTTTTACCCTATGGAAAAACTTATAAATACTTATTATTTTTGTAATAAGGATCATCCTCACTTGTGGGAGAACTAGGCTATGGATTTTTAATACAAACTGAGACAGAATTTGATGTTCTGATACAGCTTTCGCTTTCATAATATCAATCTTTTGTTTCATGTTTATGCACGTCAATTTGCATTTGATTAGTGACTACTTTAGCTATCATGGTCTTTTGCAGAATGATATGATTGAATTAATGTGATCCATGTCTGATTTCTTTCACTAATTTAAAAAACACATCAATTACTTGATTCAGTTTATGGATGACAGATTTCTCTTCTTCATCAATTGAATTATTTTGTATAAGTCTTTGCATACAAGTTTATCTAATTGTAGAGATTTATAAATCATATGATTGTTGTGATTTTTATGTCTTGTTTGTCCTGTAAACAAACTTGAAGAGCATTGCAGCTATCGTTTACGAGAATCTTCTGGATTATTCGGTGTGAGTTTCCTTCCTCCGATCTGCTAGAACAATCATCATACACAGAACAAATTTGGAGCGTTTCTAGGTCAATTTGTTATTTATTTTTATTAGTTTGTTTAGTATATTTATTAGTAGTATAGTTAGATATATGTTTTAGTTTAGATTAGTAATTAGAATTAATATATTAGTAGTTTAGTTTAGTTATATTTTTGTTTTATTTCTTGTTCATAAAACTGTAAACTCAACAAAAATATCTTTCACNTACTTTTATTTTAGTTTCCTAGTTTAGTTGAATTTGGGATATCTTCCCAGATTTTATGTAAACAGTTTTATAACTTCCACAGGGAGGTTTTACCCTGTGGAAAAACTTATAAATACTTATTATTTTTGTAATAAGGGGCATCCTCACTTGTGGGAGAACCAGGCTATGGAATTCTAATACAAACTGAGACAGAAGTTGATGTTCTGCTACAGCTTTCGCTTTCATAATATCAATCTTTTGTTGCATGTTTATGTTTATCAGTTTGCATTTGATTAGTGACTACTTTTTCTATCATAGTCTTTTGCAGAATGATATGAATTAATTAATATGATCCATGTCTGATTTCTTTCACTAATTTAAAAAAAAAAACATAGCAATTACTTGATTCAGTTTATGGATGACAGATTTCTCTTCTTCATCAATTGAATTATTTTGTATAAGTCTTTGCATACAGGTTTATCTAATTGTAGAGATTTATAAATCATATGATTGTTGTGATTTTTATGTCTTGTTTGTCCTGTAAACAAAATTGAAGAGCATTGCAGCTATCGTTTACGAGAAGCTTCTCGATTATTCGGTGCGAGTTTCCTTCCTTCGATCTGCTAGAACAATCATCATACACAGGACAAATCTGGAGCGTTTCCAAGTTAGTTTGTCATTTATTAGTTTGTTTAGTATATTTATTAGCAGTATAGTTAGATATATGTTTTAGTTTAGATTAGTAATTAGAATTAATATATTAGTAGTTTAGTTTAGTTAGATTTCTGTTTTATTTCTTGTTTATAAGATTATAAAATCAACAAAAAATATCTTTCACTGTCTTAGGGCAGAACATAAGTGAGTTTTTCAGGTTTTATTCAAATCTGTAAATTGTAGATATTATACATTTTGTGAATAAGTTATATTGCAGTTAGTAGTTAGTTAGAGTTAGTATAGTATTAGTTAGTAGATTGTAAATATATAGTTAGTTAGATTAGTTTAGTTTGTTTTAATAGTTAATTTAGTTTAATAGTTAGTTTTAGTTAGATTAGTTTGTTTGTTTGTTTTATTTAGTTTTAGTTAGATTAGTAAGTTTAGATTAGTTTTATTTTTGTTTTCTTAGGACCGTAGATCGGCTAACGGAGCCGCTAAACCCGTCAGGGTGGTTCATCCCAAATGGCTTGGGTTATTAGACAACCCCAGACCGGTTCCACTCTCTCAGTTGACGGATGGTCGATTTCGCTCGTCAACAAGTAACTGATCAATAGGAAATCAAGAGAATTAAATCTGATCTTGAGAAGATGCATCAATCGTCACAAATAAGCCAAACATAGGTAAGTTAACAGGAGTAGCAAATAAAACTGCTACAATCTAAATTAATTTTTGTTGAAAACCAGGTCATAGACATAATGGTATTCCAATCCCAAGCCATGGAAATACGAAAGAAGGTAGAAGTAGCTCAACAGGATCTACTTTCCAAAGTAGAAACCATACAAAATAATTTTCATACGATAGAACAAGCGTTAAAGGATATATCCTTGAGAGAAAGAGAAGTTGGGGTAGCTCGAGTTGCTTTACAAGAGGTTATTATAGACACAACAAAAGAAGAGGTGGCCATCAGTTCCATGTTGTCTATCCCAAAGCAAACCAGAGGTAACATTTTACTGAAGGTGTGGGAACATAATATATCTGAGAGCGTAAGGAGAGCTAAAGATATGAGAGATGCTTGTGAAGAAACATTCGGCTTGATAAATAAAAATTTGTTAGATCTCGATAAAGAAGGAAATGCTGGAACACTGGGCAAAATTGACATAGCCAAACATCTGTTGGATATCAAGGAAAATGTGGAGAAAGGACAAGTTGAGTTATCCCAGGTAAGTCAGGTCGATATTGCCCAAGTGGATAAATGGTTGATAAAACCAAGCTTGCAATTGTGGTCTATCATCACGGAAGATCAACAAGTAGGAAAAAGATTGCCATAGTTGGCAAAGAATTTCTACACTTTCGAGGCGAACAACCAAGCCGAACCTTCCAAGATGATAGCACAGTTGGTAGAAAGGTGTGTTAATTGTATCGAGCAAGGGAAAGGGCAGGCTTATGTAGGGAAGTAGTAACATATGCCTATTCCATCCTATTTTTGGAGCCAGAGAACAAGAAAAGGAAATGCCCTGGCCACGTGGAGGAAGACAAGAGACAAGGAAGTGAAACATTTCATGTTCCATTTGTAACCAAAATTTTTAGAACAATTAGAATTCAAAGCGTTTTAATATTGTATAAGTATAATTTTGAAATATAGAAAGAGGGATTTTTCCTTTTGGCTGGTTGTATCAGAGAATATTTATTTTGCCTAAATTAATACAAGGCAGATCAAAGACTCCTTTTTCCGTCAAGACTGGGTTATGTGTTTCTTTTGTTATTTTCATTTCACATCATTTCTCATATGTTTCTTTAATGAATGCTTAGCTGCAATATAGTACAACCTATACTATGGTTATCATTTATTTCAGTCATCTAATCATTTACAGTTTTTCCTCTGTATCATCTATCAGCAGGTACAAGACCTGTGAATTGTTTAGATTTCTTTATCATATGCTTCATTAATGTTTTTCCTCCTTATTTTCTTCTTCTATCACAAGGTGAGATTATTCCCTGATTGATGCCTCACATTGTTCAACAACTCTATGTTTTCTCTCACTTCATGCATGGTTTTAAAATTTAACTCAGTTACAGAAAACGGCCTTTGATTTCATTATACTATTAATTCATTTTTGGGATTCTTTCTCGTATAATATAAAGGTGAAACACCAACCAACACTTTATAAAAAACTCTATTCCTTTATGACTGTACTTGTGGAAAGATATCCCAACATAGAACCCAGTCTCTTAGATCAAACCAGCCTCATTTTAAACCTTTTCGATACCATTTTGAAAACTGCTACTACCTGGGCTGAACTCGAACATTCATGGGCAACCATTGAACGAGACATAAAAATTCAGGAACAATTGGAATCTAGACCCAGACAACTCATAAATTAGCCTTAGCTTCTTTTCCTAGTTTTTTTCTTCCTTTATATCTTTCACCCTTTTTTGGATGCCTAGACTCAGTACTTTATAACCTTAAGTACAGACTTTGGAACAACATCTTTTTGGTGTTGTTTCCGGGGATGGAGATATGAAATCATTTTCCCTAGGAGAATGACATTTTAAAGTTTCTACTCTTTGATAGCGAAAAAAGAGTGAACACCTTCTAAAGGCTAATCTTTTATTATTCACTTGGTGACTCCATGTTAAGTAAGCTGGAATCTAGTTGAAGGAACACCAGACAAAATCCAAATGGTAAATAGACCATGCATGTTCTCGATCCCTAAAAAATACTAAAATCAAAAGGTTCCCTTAAGCCAACTATTGTGGTCTACCAGCTTAGACACACACAAACTAAGGCCATGATTCCTCTCGAAGCGGTGAATTCGCAAGAAGCTCTCATCAAAACCCTTTCCGAAGAAAAGAATATAGTCACGGCCGAAACCCTAAACCCAAATTTAGCTTTCCCAGAAATAAAATCTAAAACTCATATGACTACCCCTACATAAACGAAGAAAAAAAATCCCTCGGTAAAGCTCGTGTCGATCGATATCCCTCCAACTCTTCAGTTAGATTTCTAGACCTCACTAAGTCTCGAAGAGTATACCATATACTCGGATTCCACACCTGCAGGTTCCCCTGTTTACATCTCTTGCAAATCAGAGGAACCAAGCCCCTGTATCATGTTTCCATCTCTTTCATATTTCTCGTCTCCCGAAGAAGATAAAGATTCGTTATACATCTTCCAAAACCCTCTATACAACGTACCAGTTTCCTCTCCTAGAGTATCTATGGCAGTTACAGGAGGAGGAGTGGGGGACAAGGGGCCACCCCCACCCCCCAGGATTTTCACTAAAGTAGTTTCCAAATACACTCCTCTGGTCCTCCCAGTAGCCCTTCATGACGTGCCTGAAAACTACATGAAAAACCTACCTAAGTTTATAGGGGAAGGAGACCTAACCACGGTCGAACATAAAAATTTCTTTGACCGATTCACATCCTAGGTCTCGAACATGGAGATGTGTATTCACGGTTGTTTGTCCAAACTTTCAAAGGAAGGGTGAGAACCAGGTTTCAAATTTTTCCCGCAGGTTCGATATTATCCTATGATGCTCTAGAAGATTCTTTTCTTAGACAATGGGGCGAAAGGAAGGACCATTTATACTATCTGACTGAGTTTGTATCTTTGAAGAAAAAAAGTTCAGAAACCATTATGGAATTCATTCAAAGATTTAACAAATTATATAATAAGATCCCAGTCGAAGTTAAACCATCCCAACCTGCAGCCAAGGTAACCTTTGTGAGAGCCTTCGAACCTGATTTCACACTATTATTAAGAGAAAGGAGACGGGCCGACCTAACCCGAATGCAAGATGATGCCATGGAGATTGAGTCAAACATGATGGCTTCTAGTAAACTAAAAACAAAAATAGAAACGAGAAATAGAGAGATGAAACATTTTAAAGAACAAGCGGGACCTTCAGGATTAGGGAGGTCCTGAGATGATAAAATGGATGATATGGCTAGGATAATAAAAGAGCTATCAAATAAAATTTCGAGGATGGAGCTAGATCAATCCAAAGCAAAGAAATTTGTTAAGAGAGATTTCAGAAGAAACCCCAATCCTCAAATTCAACAAAGACAGATTAAAAATGAAGACCAAAAAAATCAAACTCCTTTAAAAAACGAAAATTTTATGGGAGGAAATGACTTGCAAGAGTTTGAAGATCTAGGAAAAGGTGTACAATCTCATCTAACCAAGCAAGATTATGAGAGGTCTCTGACAACAGAACAACCGTCAAATAAAGATAACAACATAAATAATGCAGGTGATTCTAGCTATCAAGGGATGGTTAATACTATAATGGCTGAGCTCCAACACAAGTATGATTTGAGGCCTAAAAATAAATCTGTGTCAACTACTCAACCAAAGAAAATTCTTCCAAGAGGTGAAACATATGATCCCGCTCCTAAGGACACTGAGACGCAGAATGACAAAATAAAGGGAGTAGACAAACAGAATACCAAAGGAGGCTGATATCCAAGCTAGGAAAGCTAAGATAGTCGGAACACAGACTTTGGAAACAAAACTAATTGAAAATAAAGCAATGCAAACAAGTAAGTTAGAAAGGAAGGAGACCGAAGCTTCAACCAAAGAAACAAATAAACTTGTGGGAGGTTTCAACCTAGAGATAAATAAGATCAAGATACCAATACCCCTGGTCGAATTGGCAAAGAATCCTGTATACCGAAAGCAAATAACCAAGATGATAAATTTTTCATATTTAGAGAGTCAGTCTAACGTGATAAATTTGGAAGATGAAAAGCCTAATATAACTTTTGGTCCACATTTTGAAGGTGCCAAGGATACCATTGCTCCTTTCTACATTACATTAAATGTGCACGATCATCTACTGCACAATTGCATGCTGGACTCCAGAGCCTCGCATAACATGATGCCCAAGTCTATTATCGATAGACTAGGCCTCGAAATCACCAGGCCATACGAAGACCTGTATTCTTTCAATTCAAGGAGAGTTAAGTGTATGGGCATGATCAAAGATCTAGTTGTAACTCTTGCACAGGTTCTGATAAAAAACGTTCTAATGGATGTAGTTATCATTGATATACCTCCGAAGTATGGTTTGTTTTTATCTAGGTCTTGGGGAGCCAATCTTAGGGGATCTCTTCAACTAGACATGACCTACTCCACGATTCCTATTTTTGGCGGACAGTTCACTCGGTTATACAGAGATACATGGTTAGCATATACAGTAAGTGATCCACACAATCCTAATAATTATCTTGTTTATGTCACCGATCAAGACCTGGGAAATTGTATTTTATCTTTTGATGATGGTGTAAATAATTGTACAGAAGAAAATTTTATAAAGGAAAATAAATAAAAACTATAGCTGAAAATGTGTATAACACTGGGATTTGGAAAATGGTTTTTGATGGTGCTTCATCATGTCAAGGAGTAGGTGCAGGAGTACTTTTTGTAGCACCTGAAAATGAATTTGTTATTCCCTTTTCTTACAGACTATAGTGGGACATAGACTACACAAATAATGTATGTGAGTATGAAGCCCTAGTATTGGGACTAGAAGATACCAAGAAGATGAACATAAAGAACTTGGAAGTCTATGGAGATGCGGAGTTGATTGTGAAGAAGATAAATCAGCAGTACCAGGCCAAACACCCGAGATTAAGATCTTACAAAAATTGTGCCTAAGATCTAATGGAAAAATTTTCTCATCGGTAAATGTTCATTACATTCCACGTGCAAAAAAACCTAAAAGTCGATTCATTAGCGTAAGAAGCCTCAACTTTTGCACCTCCTACAGCTTTCAAACTAAATTATCATATAGAGGTGAGGCACAGAGCCTCCATATCGAATAATATACAACACTGGCAGGTCTTCGAAGATGACGAACAAATCAGAAAATTCCTTGAAATGGTAGATGATTTCACTGAAACTCACATTGACCAAGAAAACCAAAACGACCATACTTGGATTATGCAAGAAGGGGAGGATCCTCAAGAGTTCCAAGAAAAGATCGTGAATCATCGCATGTTAGTATTAAAAAAAATCAGATTCTGAAAGGACTAATCCCTCTTGAAAGATTGTTTGACTAAAGTGACATGCCCCTAGAATCTACTTTACAACATCAACCAAAAGAAGTTGAAGATTGTGATATAGGAACCAAAGAGGAGCCTAGAATAGTAAATATATCAAAATATCTTCCCCCTGAGATGAAAGGTAAGTATGCATATTTACTCCAACAATATAAATACATGTTCACTTGGTCTTACGATGAGCTGAGAACTTATGACACCACTATGATCGAACACAAAATACCTTTGAAGCCCAGTGTTAAACCTTTTAGACAAAAACTCAGGAAAATCAATCCCATTTTATTGCTCATGGTCGAAAAGGAAGTTAAAAGGATTTTGGATGCAAAAATAATTGTGCCACTAAGATACTCTGACTGGGTAGCTAACCTGGTCCTGGTTAGGAAGAAGAGTGGATAGATCAGACTGTTTGTAGATTTTAGAAATATAAATAAATCCTCCCTCAAAGACAATTATTCGCTTCCCAAAATGGATCACATTTTGGAGAAAGTAGTTGGGGAAAATAGAATGTCACTAATCGATGGGTTTTCCAGTTATAATCATATCGCTACTAGCGAGAACAATAAAGAGAAAACAACCTTCACTACCCCTTGGGGCACATTTATGTATGAAAAAATTCCTTTTGGTTTAATGAATGCAGGTGCTACCTTCCAGCGTGCTATGGATATCACTTTTGTCAGTGAGAGAGATAAATTTGTGGTCATTTACCTTCATCATCTAATTGTTTTTTCTAAATCTAATGAAGATCATCTGATACATCTCAATAAAACGTTCAAGAAATGCCGAAAATTTGGTTTGTTCTTAAACCCCAAGAAATCTCACTTTGTGATGCAAGAAGGTAAACTTTTGGGCCATATTGTGTCTCGAGATGGAATTAAAATCGATCCTAAAAGGGTTGAAGCTATAGACACCATAAATATTCCTAGAAATGTAAAAGAGATCCAATCATTTTAAGGAAAAATAAATTTTTTGAGGAGATTTATCCCAAATTTTGCTGAAATCGTAAAATTGATCACAGATATGTTGAAAAAGAACAACGAAGTCAAATGGACAGCAGAATCCAAAGCATCATTTGTGCGTATCAAGAAATTTTTAGGCAAAGCACATGTGCTGGCTAGCCCTAATTATATAAAAGAGTTTCTGATTTTCTCATTTGCCTCTGAAGACATGATTGCGACAGTACTCCTCCAGAAGAACGAAGAGGGTTTTGAGCAACCGATAGCATTCTTCGGTAAGAGCCTTAGAGATGCAGAATTGAGATATAATATAATGGAAAAGAAAGCATATTATATGGTAAAGACACTGAAGGCTTTCAGAACCTACGTGTTACACTCCAAGGTAATTTCATACGTGCCCACTAGTTCTGTAAAAGATATATTGGTACAACCCGACAGTGACGGAAAGAGGGGTCAGTGGCTCGCTAAAATTCAAGAATTTGATCTAGAGGTCAAACCGATGAAGCTCATAAAAGGATAGGGTTTGGCTAAGCTCTTAACTAAATCAAATTTCAGAGCACTCAGAATAAATAACCTGCAAGAATATGAAGGATGTGTGGACATGGATGAATTCAATGACCAAATATCTCCAACCAAAATCGAAGAGAAATTTGCCTCATCAAGTTGGTATAAAGACATAGTATCATACCTTCTGACCCTGAACTGCTTGAGTGATTTATCTCCATCTAAATCCATGACACTGAAATTGCATGCGGTAAAGTATTGTGTGTCTAATAGCCAATTTTTTTGGAAAGACCCTCTAGGCTTCCTTCTAGTTTGTTTGGTAGAATCAGAAACAGAAAATGTCATAAATGAATTTCACGAAGGAGTATGCAGAGGAAATCAAGCGTGGAGAGAAACAGCTTATAAAATCCTAAGGGCAGCATATTACTGGCCTAAACTATTTTTAGATGTCAATACCAAAGTCCGAGCCTGTAAATCTTGCCAATTGTTCGTAGGCAAGTAGAAACTCCCAGCATTACCTTTGATTCTAGTTAAAAAGGAATCCCCATTTCAACAATGGGGGTTGGATTTTATAGGTGAAATTAACCCACATTCCAGCGCTCAACATAGATGGATCCTTACCACTATCGATTATTTCACCAAATGGGTGGAAGCTATTCCGACTAGAAAAGCAATAGATTTAGTGGTCATATATTTCCTGGAAGAAAACATATTATTTAGATTTGGTTGTCCCCAACAAATAGTTATAGATAATGCCCAGGCTTTCAAATCTATGGAAATGGTCAGCTTTTGTCAAAAATACAATATTATACTGGGCCATTCTACAACATACTACCCCCAAGGCAATGGGCTTGCCGAATCATCGAATAAAATATTAATTACCATAATTAATAAAGTGTTGAACAAAAACAAAAAATCTTGGCATGTGCATTTGAAGTATGCCTTGTGGGTGAATCAGATAGGTACCAATAACTCGATTGGAACTTCTCCTTTTCAAATGGTATACGAGACCGACATAGTGCTACCCATAAATCTAGCCCTACCCGTGATGAAACTTTGGAAGGATGAAAAAGAAGAACCAAATCACATCACAAGAAGAATAAATCAGCTGATCGAAGTTCAGCAGAATAGAATGGAGGTAGACGAAAGACTTCAAAAGTATCAAGACAATATGAAAGCATTGTTCGATCATAAGGCTAAAGACAGGGAATTCCTCCCTGGTGATTTAGTTTTGAAATGGGATGCTAGAAGGGAAGACTAGACAAAACATGGAAAATTTGACCATATCTGGTATGGCCCATTCAAAGTCACAACTTCTTAAGGGAAGAACTTGTTTCTGTTAGAAAATTTGGACGGTAAAACCCTTAACGCCCCTATCAATGGGCGTTATCTGAAGCACTATATGCAATAAATTATTTCCAAAATTCCACTGTATATACTGGTGTGTGTTTATGTTTTTATAGCTTTTTGGTAAGTTTTATTTTCTTTTTCATCGCAAATAAAATAGGTTAGTGATACGAAATTTTCAACACATTGAATTCCATAAATTTTAAAATCTTGATGCTTTTCGTGTTGCTTTCTTACAGGATTCTGGTTTACAACCTAAACATCATAAAGAGGAAAACAAACGGTCATGTATTGGGAAGCCAATTTTCCCGAAACATGCGATAAAAGATAATTTACTAATATAAGAATGAAATGGTAAGGCAAAGGTATGAATTCCCTAAAATACCTAGATTGCAAATGAAGGTCACCTAGGTGCAATAACAGTCTCATGAGTATGAACTTTTTCACTCGATGGATTATCAAAAGAATATTTTTTTACTATGGATTCTCAAAATTTCCCCTGGATAAGATACAAATAAACAAAATAAAACATAAGAAATGAAGCGTCCTAAATAAGAAAAAAGTTCCAAAAGTCAGGATTGCATTATAATGCATGTGCTTACGAAATCTGAAACCTTCTTTGTCGCTCTGTCCCGAATATTTGATTCTTTCCCCTTGAATCCTAATATGTTCCCATGGTTTTGATAGAGTGAAAATAGGTTTCACTTTATCTTTGAAATCTGACAAACGATTTTTTCGAATGACAACAAAAAGGTGGCAATTTCTTGCGAACCCTCAGCTCTCACTGAACTAAGATATGCTTAGGCTAATCATAACTCCCTTGGTTTTTTTCAATAGATCTTGATGATTAGTCTTGCTCAAAATAAGGCCCCTAGAAATAAACTCTTCTCTAAAGCTTTCCTGCCAACTAAGATGTTTAGAAGGTCAAAGGAAAATTGATCCAGAGTAATCAAAGTGAATTAACAGACCTCGGCTGCAAAATTATACACAGATATTACCCCTGGTATACTTTCTACTAATTGATTTACCCCACTTCATGGCAAAGGAAAATTTAAGACAGATGGTGAAAGGAAATTCATAAAGATATGATGAAAGGAAATTCATAAAATGATTTCCCTCATCTCAGCATTTAAATGCAAAGTTACATCTTGAAGTGGTGAAAGGAAATTCAATAAAGGGAATCAGACAACTTCACCGGGGTACTGAACAGGCTCGCTGGCAATGAAGCATTGTCTAAAATATATGTAAGGTTGTTACACATGAATTGTACCGTACTGTGTTAATTAGTTTTCTTTGAAACCTAATCTACATAGCAGGTGCGTGGAGGACTCCCTGATTAAAAACATTGAAGTTACTTCACCTTGATGCAAGGTTTTGATCATCTTGAGCAAACCCAAATTTAGTATTAGAGGAGAAGGAGGACTAATATTGAGATAAGAGAGTGATTAAGTTTGAAATCTTTCATAAGTAAGGATACCCCCTTTCTCCCTATGTATCCTCTTTCTGGACAAGTTTCACAAAAACAAACTAATGACTCCATTTACCTAATAAAGGCGCTTGGTCTGTTGTTCTTCTCATCCTGCAAGGAGAAGAGATCCCTAGTTGGAGCCTATGTTGGAAAACTTGTATTTTTTTGAAAACTCGAGTTATCAAAGGTTGGAGCCGCCTATTTTCTAGGTAGTGAAACGATACACTTAAGCCTAAAAAGTCAGATTTTTGGATTTCGTGTATATCATGATTATACCTACCAAAGCCCTAGTATCCTGACACGCGAACTGGCGATAGTTGGTTTAGTTTTAATAACAATTATTGAAACAATAAGCATGGATTATCACCTTTTATTACCTTGTGCTCTCATGTTTCGGGAGTTACACGTCGAATGCCCTTCAAACCTCCGACATGCGAAGTTGCGAGTTGTTTTAAGTCAATCTAGTTAATAACAAGAATAATGACTTTTAAACCATAGTTAATCTTTATCGCAATTTCGCAACTCAATGGTTATTACCTCAAAAACAACATGTTTGTAACTCCAATCCCTGAATTCGCGATATTCATTAATTAATCATGGTTAATTAAAAGCTTAAGTCAAATCACGGTTAATCAACCAAATCGCACTATCGCGAATTCGGGGTTCGTGGTTCAAAGACTAGGAGTAAAATCATATGATATTGCGAACGCCGAAAAGCGGATTAAGGATTAAACGCACTTAATTAAAAGGTTGAACTGGATTAATCAACAACTTAAATAGCCTTCAACCCATACATCCTACAGACCAAGAATTAAATGTTGTAGCGATCCTCCCGAATCGTGAATTATCAAACATTTATGGCATTTATTAGAAATTTATTGAGGTGATTGATAGTAAGATCCCGTTTTATTTATAAATATTTCTATTAAATGATTTAAACATTCTGTCAGCAAGGACTCGCACAGACTTAAGTGCTCAAAGAGAAAAGGTTTTCGTCGTTATCTTAGGTTTCTTTCTAATTTGCATAGAGCCAGTTCACCAAGATAACCTCTATCTGTGTTTTCATTTTCTGTGATGGGGGATCTAATTGCAAGGTTCTATATCATGGCTCCGTGAAAAGCGTCCAAGGAAGCTGTCAAGAGTCCAGGTCAAGGTTCAGATATTATTTTTTATACCTCGCCTAGAAGTATCAATACTGTCAAAACATGGATGTATGTATCCAAAATTCCGCAATCCAAGCTGATAAATTGTCCAGATGATTCCAGTGATAACGCGAAAGACGACTTGTCCAACAAATACAAAATCATCGCTCAGTCAAAGATGCAAAATATAGAATCAAGGCCATGGCTTTTTCCCTATTATGATATGATCAGATGGGCATTGGACCATGTAGACATCTCGACTAGGACAATATTCAACGAGTAGAAGGTGGCAATTGGGACATTCAGACCAGAGCATTTATAGGCAATGTATAAATTGTCTCCCACACCAAACCTTACTCACAATGCTGAATTCTTAGAGGGTTTCAAAAATAAGGAATGCGGGCAATTTGGGAAAATCTTATCCGATATGATCAAAGACTAGGTTTCGCACCTTGCAAAATTTTGCACCCCACAAAATTCAAAGCCGATACTAATGGAATTTATTCAATCTCATCATTGGTACCACAATTCATGTATATAGTGATGATGGTTTGTAGACTATATGGGAAGGAGGACACCTCTCACTTCTTTCTCCCATGGACACTGCTTATTCACACAGTGGCAGAGGGATTCTCTTTTGACTGGGTCAAATTGTTGTCAGATAGTCTGGCCAATCAAATTATAGAATATTGAGCACAAAAAGTGAGCAGGAAAGCATTCTCATTATTCATGTATGCTTACATTATGGATGCTATTTGATTGATGACACCTTTCACATTAATGAGTTGGAGCTGGACTCCAACTAATGTAGAGCCTATTCATGTCTACCACTCGAAACTCTGGGAAGATAAAGCCAAAGAATTCTTCTACGAGATTTTCAACTGGGTAATGGTACCAATGCATGTCTCCATCTTTGGCCATCCACCTCCCAAGATATCAAATAACATCATAGCCAACCTGAGCAGTGTGGAAGATTGGTATATAGAAGCGGAGTTTTTGTATATTAGGGTTTTTGGCACCTCTATCCCCCCATATGCTATGCCACTATTCTTACCAGAAAAGCTAGTATGTTGAGAGATCGCTAGGAAAACTGTGCTCGGTGTGATAAGAAAGGATCTCAAAGGAGTCTCAAATAAGTTATGGAAACCCTTCCCCATTCACATTGGTACATATGCTTTATTATATCTCAGCCATGCCAAAGCGGAGGCTACGACCTTGAAGGAAATGAAATTGGTAGACATTGAGTTTAAGAAACATGACCCTAATAAGGTTGTGAGTAATCACATGGTGAGTTGTGGGCTGGAGAGATACGAACGATAAGACTCACCTCATGATGAAATATTCTAAGGTGCAAGGTCCTACTTTAAAGTCTTAATCCGGGTTCAAGCTCTGTTGCCCAGTGATATGGTCAATTTTAATAAATTCCAAGAGCACGGGAGAAGTTGCCTCCCCAAAGTTTTATAGGGTGGAAACTCACAACCTCCAGGTACACAACAAGTAGAAGATAAAATTTCAATGGGCATGAACCCTAGCAATCAAGAGACTCAAGAAAAGACAAAGGAAACTGAGATCTCGAATCAGGAAGATGAGATCCCCAACCAAGAAGAAGGAAACCCAGAAATAGTTACCAAGGAAATTGGCAGCCCCATTGCATTTGTCACTCCCTTACAATTCACAAAGAGGAACCCCGATACAGAGTGGATATTCAAGGGGGCGATGACACCTATCTATGTAGAAGAGTTGCCTCCTAGTGAATTCTTCTTTAGTAAGAAAAGGAAGGCCGTGGTGAAGCAAGAAACATACCAAAGAGCAGGCGCAGTAGCTAAAAAGTACGAAATCCTAACAGATGGAGAAGCCTTGGAAGAGGAAGAATTCGTCGATGAGGTGGCAGGAATATTGGGGGATTATGCAACAACCAACCAATATTCAGTTGGAACTTTGAAGGCACGGTTGAAACAAAATAACCTCTTGATCAACAAATTGGAGGCTTGGGTAGCAACGACAGAGGCAAATCACAGGGATGAGGAACATAAAGGTTTCTAGCAAGCCAGAGTAACTGATCAACAGGGAATCAAGAGACTTAAATCTGATCTTGAGAAGATGCATCAGTTAGCACAAATAAGCCAAACACAGGTAAGTCAACATGAGGAGCAAATAAAACTGCTACAATCTAAATTAATTTCTAAACCAGGTCATAGACATAACAGTATTCCAATCCCAAGCCACGAAAATATGAAAGAAGGTAGAATTAGCTCAACAAGATCTACTTGCCAAAGTAGAAACCGTAAAGAATCATTTTCATATGATAGAACAAGTGTTAAAGGATATCTCCTTGAGAGAAAGAGAAGTTGGGGCAGCTCGGTTTGCTTTCCAAGAGGCTGTTATAGAAACAACAAAAGAAGAGGTGGTTGTCAGTTCTAGGTTGTCTATCCCAAAGAAAACCAGAGGTAACATCTTACTGAAGGTGTGGGAACATAATATATCCAAGAGAAGAAAGAGATCTAAAGAGATGAGAGATGCTTATGAAGAAACATTCGGCTTGATAAATAAAAATTTGTTAGATCTCGATAAGGAAGGTAGTGTTGGACACTGGGAAAAATTGACATAGCCAAACATCTGTTGGATATCAAGGAAAATGTGGAGAAAGGACAAGTTGAATTATCCCATGTAAGTCAAGTCGATATTTCCCAAGTGGATAAATGGTTGATAAAACCAATCTTGCAATTGTGGTCTATCATCATGGAAGACCGACAAGTAGGAAAAGTATTTCCACAGTTGGCAAAGAATTGCTACACTTTCGAGGTGAACAGCCAAGCCGAACCTTCCAAGATGATAGTCCGGTTGGTACAAAGGTGTGTTAACTGTACCGAACAGGGGAAAGGGAATACTTCTGGAGGAAAGTATTAACAGATGCCTATTCCATCCTATTTTTGGATCCAAAGAACAAGAAAAGGAAACGCCCTACCCACGTGGAGGAAGACAAGAGACAAGGAATTGAAATGCTTCATGTTCCATTTGTAACCAAAAATTTTAGAACGATTAGAATTCAAAGCGTTTTAATCTTGTATAAGTATAATTTTGAAAGATAGAACAAGGGATTTTTTCCTTTTGGTCGATTGTATCAAAGAATATTTCTTTCGCCATAATTAATACAAGGTAGATCAATGACTCTTTTTCCGTCAAGACTGGGTTATGTGTTTATTCTGTTATTTCGCATTTCACATCATTTCTCATATGTGTCTTTAATCAATGATTAGCTTCAGTTTAGTACAACCTCTACTGTGGTGATCATTTATTTCAGCCATCTAATCGTTTACAATTTTTCCTCTGTATCGGCTATCAGCAAGTACAAGATCTGTGAATTGTTTAGATTTCTTTATCATATGCTTTATTAAAGTTTATCCTTCTTATTTTCTTCTTCTATCACAAGGTGAGATTCTTCCCTGATTGATGCCTCACATTGTTCAACAACTCTATGTTTTCTCTCACTTCATGCATGGTTTTAAAATTTAACTCAGTTACGGAAAACGACCTTTGATTTCATTATACTATTAATTTTTTTTGGGGATTCTTTCTCATATAATCTAAAGGTGAAACATCAACCAACACTTTATAAAAAAACTTTGTTCCTTTATGACTGTACCTGTGGCAAGACAGCCCAACATAGAACTCGGTCTCTCAGATCAAACTAGCCTCGTTTTAAACCTTTTTGATACCATTCTGAAAACTGCTACTACTCGGGTCGAACTCAAACGTTCATGGGCATCCATTGAATGGGACATAAACATTCAGGAACAATTGGAAGCTAGACCTAGACAACTCAGAAATCAACCTTAGCTTCTTTTCCTAGTTGTTTTCTTCCTTTATATCTTTCACCCTCTTTTGGATGCCTAGAATCAGTACTTTATAGCCTTAAGTACAGGCTCTAGGACAACAGACACTCTAGATCCTCTCTTGGAATTGTTTTTGGCTTTCCATGGGGAAAATATCCCATATTAAGTTGCATCTATAGTGAAATTGATATTATATTACTAGTTAAATCTTGGGATCATGAAGAATCTAAGATCCCTAACATAAAAGGGTTTTCTTTATGATTGATATGGAACAAAATATCTTATCATAGAGGGATTGTACATATAGCTTGCTACATAAAGAGGAATATTTTTCCTCATACTAGTCTTCACAAGAAAGATCCTTTCAATCAATACATGTTGATGGAGATTTCATACATTAATGTTGAGAAGATTTATATAGCAATATCTTATTTTGTGCCTATTAGTTTTACCTTTTATAAGAAAAACTATCTAGATAAAAAATTTCCTTACATTGGCTTAGGAGAGAATATTTACAATTTGGGAAATGAAAGCAATATCTTCTTACCAATAAAATTCAATGCTAAAAAACAACTAAGCAAGGTATTATCTTAAGAAATGATTCCAACCCTAATCCTCTATGGTTAGATGAGAACCTCGGTTTAGCTATCAGATACAAAAGAAACTTTAAATACTTGGTTGAGAATATCTTTGGTTCTGCATTGATCAAGATCTCTAGTCCTAAAAGATCCAATAATTTGGAATGGTCTAATGAAGTGTCCAAAATCCAACTAGATAACTTATATTCATGGGCTTGGTAGCAATGTCATAGATTACATGATATTTTATATCCCTATATACAACCAAATAGTAAATTTTGTGATCTTAAATAATCATGAGCCTAACTCATGTCATGTACTATTAACACTAACTCAAAAATTTCCATGCACATGTTGGCCCTTGACCAAGTTTTGAGGATCCTTGGTCATGTTTGACCTACTTTTGGGACTTCGAAAAGCTGTTGAAGATGGAGTGTAAGTCGAAGCAGATCTCATCCCCATTTTAGGGATTTTTGGGCTTTGGGCTTATGTAATGGGTATGGGATGTCGGCCCATGGGTTTACCCATGTTTAGGGCTCTTTTGTAATGTATAAATAGATAGCTAGGCGATGTAAGCTAGTGGTGAATGGGCGATGCTAAGTGCTAAGAGCAAGTGTGTGATGCTAAGGCTAAGTGCAAGTAATAGTTGTAAATTCTATGTGCATATTGTGTGTTGAGAACTTGCAAAGCTAAGTGCAAGTGATTGTAAGAAGTCTCTGTATTGTACCAAGCTCAAGGAAAGAGGATCTGGTGAGGTGCGCGTAGATCTCTTGTCCTATGTGGAGTTAGTTTTGTGGCTTTGTTCATTGAAATAAGATAATAAAGAGAAGAAGAGTTGGTGGACGTAGCCCCAGGATGGGAGTGAACCACGTATATGTTGTGTTATGGTTGCTTTGTGCATTGTGACTGTTTTTTGTTCATATGATTAATGCAATAATGTATGTTTAAATGTATTTGATATAACAGCTTAGTGCTTAGTAATGTGAATGAATGCTAGATCTGATCTATCTTTATGTGCTAAGTGCTTGGACATATTAGATCTTGTAGACTAATGTGTTGATATGTTGTTAGGGTTTATCTATGTTGTAAATTAAGGTTAAATACTAATGATATATAACTGCTAAGTTATCTGTTAAGGTGTTACAATCATAGATCTGTGTCCCAGCTAAGGTTGCAGACACTAGAGTCCTGCAACCACCCCTGCCTCTACCTCAGGTGAGACTTCATCTACTTCACAGGTGTTGCCAAAAGGGCCAGTAGTTAGGGTTTTGTTGGTGCGCTCTTGAGTGTTGAACCCTGGGTCTACCCTTGTGCCAAAAAATGGTTTTTTTTCCAGGACATGAAACTATGATTGTTGGGAACTGAAGAAAAGAAATCTCTGTGCGTAGATATGTTGTTGAGGTGTGCAATATTCTACCTAAAACTATGATTGTTGAGAATTGAAGAAAATAAAGCTCTGTGTGTAGATCTATTTCCATAGTGCGCAATAGCCTACTTGAATTGTGAATCTATGTGCTAAGAAGAAAAGTCAGATCTGAAGAAAAGAGGTAAGATCTAAAGGCTTTGTTCTTTGTTAAAGTTAATAACAATAAAAAGTTATGATTGAAAAAGGTAAGATAAGTGGAAAATTTTGTTTCAAAAGTATGGATCTAGGTATGTTTGATAAATTTTTCCCTAGCTTGAAAAGTAGGGCATGGCTAGATGAAAGAAGGTTTGAGATGAGTAGATCTGACAGAAATAATGAAAGATATGTTATTCCTATGCATAAAAAGAATGTTTAGAGTAACAAATGGATGCAGGATCTTAGAAAGATTTTTTAGAGATTAGTTACTATGACCCTAGTGCGCAATACAGGAAAGGTTGGGGATCATTGAAAAGAAAGAGAGGAGTAACTCTTTGTTGTAGTTGCAGAAGACTGGGACATATTTCTAGGGAATTCCCTGGTATAAGACCTAGTTGTCTTTGTTGTAAAGATATGGACCATGAAGTTTTGGATTGCCCTAGAATGATTTCTAAGGTTGAAAGAATGAATATGAGAGAAGAAAACCCTGAGGAAGATCAAGAAACTAAGACCATGAAAAAACCCTAGAAAGAATCAGAGAATGTATTGCTACAAATGAAAGAAACCCCGAATGATCACAGAAATATCAACTTATCAGATATCTTCAAAGAAAAAGAATGCATAGAAACAAGAATAGGAGACTTTGACATTAACTATGTTCTAGATGAGGAAACACAGGTAAATATTATGATAGAAAGAATTTGAGAAAATTTAGGCAAGCCTGTTATGATTCTTTCATTGGGAGGAATAGGATTATTTAGAGGAAAGTTGATAACCCTATGTGGAAGACTCGCCTAGAAATCTATGAGTGCTCATGGAACTTCGACAGAGAAAGAATTTGAGGTTGTTAAATTTGTTGAGAACCGCACCCCATTTCCTATATTACTAGGAAGAAATTGGATTGAAAAAGATCAGGCCAGAAGAAAAGAAGAGGAAGTCTTAGAACAAAAGAAGAAATAATTAAAATATTTCATGACTAGGAGGATAGAGCACTTGATTGAAGAACAAGAGAACAGATCAAAGTTGTTCAGAACCATAAAATTGGATGTCAATATTGAAAGAACACAAGACTCACTGAAGAGTAGAGCACCTACCCCAGAAGAAGTATTGGCTTTGAACCCTACGAAATACCATCAACAACGTGAAGTTACTATGCTAAAAGGAGACAGGAGTCAGAATGGAAAGAGGAATACTAAGAAGAAGATTACAGGGAAGAAGGCTAGAAAGCTCAGTAAGAAGAGAGCAAAGATAGAAAAGTTGCAAAATGTTCCAAAAGGGACTTCGCAGAAGGAAGGTTTGCAAAACTTGAACTTCATTGAGATATCAGAACAACACAACCTGGCACTTCACCATAACAGAGTGATATAGTCATTGGAAAAATTATAACCCTTAGCCCGACGCCTCGAACAGTTAGAACAAAAATTATGACCAGAAATCTCCCCATCATACCTTTGGGACCGTGCTGTAACGAACATAAATGCATTGATGAAGGCCTCTTGTCAGTTGGAGAATATCCATTACATCGTTGTCTACTTATCCCATCGACTGTTGCACCAAGAACACTTTTGCAAATTGTATCCAAGACAACAAGAGAACTCATTGTTATCACGCTGTGTTTATTGAGATCGACACATGTTCTATTGCTTTGAGCATTCATTCATCGACCTGAGTTATCCAATCGAGAGCGTGCATGTCGGACAAGCTCAGTGTTGTGGAGAAAGTTGTCGAAGAAGTTTTAATTGATCTAATGGAAAATATAGTGATGTCCACATGAGTTCAAGCTTCATTGATGCGAGGAGTGAAAGCCTCCCCGTCAACTTCTCGCAGATCTAAACCATCCCATATTGCCAATGAGAAAAGAACCAAGCATAAAGATGACTTAGAGAATGTGAAGTTAATATCATCCATTCTGCTTGATTACATCCCACCTCTAGCCGACGCAGTGAATCGTGACAGTGTCCCCAGGGACTTCGACTAAACAGTCATCACTGCGTACCTCCCGAAGGGGATACACGCAGTCAGACCGTAGTTGGAGAGGATTCCAACCTTGAAGATCAGTGACTATAATCTATGGGATTGCAAGACCTACATCATGCTCGTGCCTCACAAGTACTTGATTAAGATGAAGGGAAAGAGATCCAAGATCATCCCCCAGTCATTGACCATGAACATCGCGTTTTCCACTATCCTCAATGTCATGAAAATTCCACACTTTGGAAGGCACCAGAAAGTTAATGCATGAATTAAGCTCATGTTGTTGTGCTTCCAAGATGGTTATTTATGGTTAGACAGGTGTGTTACCATCGATCTAGCGTTGATCCATAGGATCACTGGATTGAGCATGCAGGGATCCAATCCACAGGAGTTTTACCCAGGGAAGGTTACAGATCACGCATTGACACAAAGGATCAAAGACACATATGGCGATGTAGGGAAGGGGATGCAAGGCTACAAGGTAGATTCCATTTAGAATGGTGCAGTGCACCTTACTTTCCAGTTGATTTCTAGTAAGCTAGTTCGAAAGAACAAACCCACGCAGGTAACAGGGTTTGTGGTTGACATTGCAGGAAAGTACGTGGAGGGACTACAGATGAACTGGGTGAAGTACTTAGTCAATCATCTAGAATTCAATTTCCACTAAGCTCAGAATCAAGGCTATGAGTTCCACTTTAGCTCGTTGTTGATCCTCATTGTGTTTAAATCTTGGGAGATGTTGAAAGGTGCGACATTCCCAGACATCGAGCCATTCGAGTCACTCGATGTGAAGTTCACCACACTCTGGTACTCAAGTGATATGGGAAAACATTGGCAGTCGAACAAAATATTCCATACCTACTACCTGCAGCTGAAAAAGGTTATCGAATCGTTTCCCCATATGACGCCAAACACTCTGGACAGGTTCATACCCCTCATGAAGTTTCACGCATATAGGAATTTCATATATATCATCATGCGCGTAGTTGAGAATAAAGAAGAGCTTCAGTCATACTATAAGCTCACCGAGGAGGACTTGGAAGAAATCATTAAGGAATGGCCCGTAGATTTCTGTATCCTAGTCGATAAGGCGGAATTTTCCAACCCAAACCTGATTGGAAGCCTGGTAGTTACTCGCAAGGAGTATAATGCACCCAACAGTAGTAGAAGGAAGAATAAACAAGATGTAAAGGAACTGAGCAATGCCTCAAAAGAGACTGCTTCAAATTCACCTAGCGGAGAAGGAGGTGATGAAGTGGACAAAGAGAATAAAGAAGAAAAATAAGGGGAAGACAATAAGTAGGAGCAAGGTGAAGTAACACCACCTAGGGATCTTGTTGATGAGGATAATCCCTCGAAGAAAAGAAAGGTTTCCCCCATGAAACCTACCTCGCAGAAGTAATCCAAAGCAAGAAAGATGAAGCTTTAGAATGTACTTACGATGGATGACTTCGAATCCATCATCGTAGTTGTAGCAGATGCCTCGCAGGACATTTTACAGAACAACCAAGACAAGCAAGAATCCTTTTATGACAGAATCACGACAGAGCTAAGAGGAATACAACATGCCCTTCAATCCAATCGCGTAGTATCCACAGCGCCCCCGCCATCAGAAGAACTAGAGTTGGGAGATGAGCCTGCCCAACTCCACAGACTAGTTGATGTGATCGAAGCCCACCTTCATTGAGCACAAGAAGAGAAAGAACAGGCCACATAGGCCCTGAAGAAAGCACAAGAGAAAATGGTAGAGCAACTCCAAGTTGAACAGTAGGAAAAGGCTTCCCTCCAGACTAAGTTTGAAGAAGATAGAGCACAAATCCAACAAGAGAAAGAGCATTTTCTCGCAGATCAAGTTGAAGTAAGAGAAGTAGTCAGCATAGCACTTCGCTATGTGATAGGCTTAGAGAAAAAAGTGGAAGAACCAGTAGAGAAGCAAGTAGCACAACTTGTTGAATCCATTCAGTAGCTTCAACAAAGAATTGTGTATCTCGAGCTACGAACAGTGCCCAACACTCTGTAGGATGTACGATATCAAAGAGAAGCCACTACCCAAAGCGCATTTGAGAGGATGAAGGCCCTCACCATGGAATGTAAACAACTAAGTGATCACAATGTGTAGACTTATGAACGACTCACTGAAGACCCTGAACTGAAGGCACTAGATTCACAGCTCCAGGAGGCAAAGCAACAAGCAGCGACAGCACAAGCATAGTTGAAGCTCTTGTCTGTTGTTGAGAGGATGAAGAGATCTTAGGAACATCGCACTGCTCAACAACATGTCCACACCATTTAGAGAAAATTCATGGAAGTGACTTAGAGGCTCCAACCAGTCTAGGATGAAGCGTGCCAACTATTTGAGGAGGTTGAAGGTCGAGGAGCAGAGATGGAACAAGTCTTCACTACAGTTGAATAATGCTTAGAGGGACCTATCAATGAATCAATTATCCAATATTTTTCCAAGCAGGAGGCCTTGGTGTAGCAACAAGTCGAAGCAGCTCGAGCCAAGCTCGAGGCTTTTGAAGCAAAGCAACCCAGACCAGAGTGACTCGGGATGAGTCACAGGTGAGTGTTGAGGGCCTTTTGGTCCTTGACCAAGTTTTGAGGATACTTGGTCATGTTTGACCCACTTTTGGGACTTCGATAGGCTGTCAAAGATAGATCTCAAGTTGAAGCGAATATTGTGGGATCTCGACCCCTTTTTAGGGATTTTTACATTTTGGGCTTATGTAACGGGTATGGGGATGTTGGCCCATGGGTTTACCCATGTTTAGGAATATTTTGTAATGTATAAATAGATATCTAGGCATTGTAAGCTAGTGGTGAATGGGTGATGGCAAGTGATAAGAGCAAGTGTGTGATGCTAAGGTTAAGTGCAAGTAATAGTTGTAAATGATCTGTGCATACTGTGTGTTGAGAACTTGCAGAGCTAAGCGCAAGTGATTGTAAGAAGGCTAGGTGATGTACCAACCTTGAGGAAGGAGGATCTGGTGAGGTGTGCATAGATCTCCTATCCTATGGAGAGTTGATTTTGTGGCTCTATGCATTGAAATAATATAATAAAGAGAAGAAGAGTTGGTGGATGTAGCCCCGGGCTGGGGGTGAACCACATATTTGTTATGTTATGGTTTATTTGTGCATTGTGATTGTTTATTGTTCATATGATTAATGCAGTAATGTATGTTTACATGTATTTGATATAATATCTTAGTGCTTAGTAATGTGAATGAATTCTAGATCTGATCTATCTTTATGTGCTAAGTGTTTGGATGTATTAGATCTTGAAGACTACTGCATTGATCTGGTGTTAGGGTTTATTTGCATTGTAAATTAAGGTTAAATACTAATGATATATAACTTCTAAGTGCTATGTTAAGGTGTTATAATCACATATCTGTGTCCCAGCTAAGGTTGCAAACACTGGAGTCCTACAACCACCCCTGCCTCTACCTCGGGTGAGACTTCATCTGCTTCGCAGGTGTTGTCGAAAGGGTCGGTAGTTAGGGTTTTGTTGGTGTGCTCTTGAGAATTGAACCCTGGGTATGCCCCTGTGTCAACAGCACAAAATATCCATATAAGAGAATTACAATAACCAGAGGCAATGGATCTTCCAAAAAATAAAGATAATATTTTTCTAAATGATTTAAATAATGAATTAAATATCCCAAATAAGGGTGGTTTTTACGTCGCTGAAGAGCTCAGTTGGATTGAAAACATCCAACATCCTCAATAACATGTGACACTGATGATTTTCAACTCGATGGTGAAGCCACACTGGTTTACTTAGCCAAGACTACACCTTTACTTCGTTTTATTTAATTTTTGAAAATTGTGTTTGTGTCTTATACTTAGAACATTCCAACAAGAAAATTGATCAGGGGATCAAATTTTGCTCAAAAATTCAAAGTGCTTGGAATCACTTCAAATCAGACAAGAGCATAGGCCTCATCATTGTGAACCCAACGCAACTCGTTTGGGTTCAAATGGACGTCGGAGGCGAGAGATATCGTGTTCTGTTCAAATTTACAAACAGGCAAAAAAGGGTTGTTGACTGTACAGTCCGTATAGACGCTAACATGGCAGGATGTACGACATGTGGCAAGCCGTACGACATGTGGTAGGATGGAATTTGGATAGTTGGTAGGTGACTTTGCATGTTTGGTAGCGTATGGAGCAACGACACATGGCCCAGTTAGTGGCTGCCACGTGTCATCCATTATTTGGTTAAAACTTATGTCGTTGGCCGGAGTCGACCCCGCGACCTTTGGGCAGGGGAAAAAACTTGGAAAAGATCCACCAACTGGCGTTCCACCACTTGTTACTTATTATATATATGGCACAAAATTTATATAAGTTTGAATGTGCGGGTGGTTTGGGCTATGACCGGGCTAGGGCTTAGCCCCAGCCCTTGGTCGTGCACTATATAACATATGACCCACGGTTATAGTGTATGGGCACACGTGCGGTTAATGTTTGTTCCAATGGTTATTACAACGAACCGCCATTTGGCCTTTGACCATTGGCTTATGAAATGGAAGCTCGTGTTTATGCTAGTTCGTGGTCGCATGGGTCAATATGACCTGGCCCTTTACGGTTAGGGGCTAGGTGTGCCCGTAACTGTCCTACAGTTTGCACGGTTCGTGCGATTGCATATGGTGCTAGTTTTTTATGCTTAAATATGCGTGTGGGCTAGGTTGAGCCATAGAAGGTGCATTTTGTAGATGCAGAGACAACAAGCTTGAAGGGGGGACTTCCAGGAAGCCTATCTTCTTCAATGTTTGGCCAAATGAGGTGTCGAAAAATCCCAAATAGGGGTTTTTGGACGTTCTGAAGCCATTGAAGCAGTCTATTTTGTAGTTTGAGCATTTTAAATCACATTTTTTAGCACTTTGAGCAAATAATACAAATGATCCATTGGAAGCTAGACCAGGAGATGTAGCCCAAGAGAGGGGTGAACTCCTTTATCATTTGTTGTGCTATGTGTTTTCTGTTCATTGATTATGTTGTTGTTTATATGCATATTGAATGAGTAAATCCTATTATAAGTTGTGTTGCAAAGATGATCCATTTGCATTTTTAACACATAAAATTTTACTTGCAAATATTTTCAAGAATACAAGTCTT
>JZKD02S1896929.1:15835-54712 GCA_000966675.3 Picea glauca | reverse complement strand
TGAACAAATTCAGTCAATACATCAAATGGTGCAAGAGCAGTTGGAAAAGAGTCAAGCCAAGTACAAGACGAGACATGACAAGCATCGTGTTGATCATAGTTTCCAAGTTGGAGATTAAGTTTGTCTTTACATCAGTAAGGAGAGGCTTAAAGGAGAGGGTAAAAAATTGAAACCGATTCGATATGGTCCTTTCAAGATTATCGACAAGATTGGTAACAATGCCTTTCGTTTAGATTTGCCTCCTTATATGCAAAAGTATGCAGTTGTTAATGTTGAGAATTTGAAATTGTATGAGCCTCCGTTGATTGATGATCATGGAGAGAATGTTTAGATTCCTTCTATAGATGATTTTTCCCTATAATATCTTATAGAACTACATGAAGACACCATCCTTGACAGGAGAATGTGAACTTCAAAACGAGGAAATGTGGAGTATCTTCGAGTTGGTCGTAAAGGAACAAATCCAAGCAAAGCCAAGTGGATTGAGGTTGGAAGATTGAGGGAACTATACCCTCATCTTCAAATAGACTGAAAATAGTCTTTTGGAGGTCCAAAAGCTTTCCAATGGGGAGGTGTGATCAGGGGATCAAATTTTGCTCAAAAATTCAAAGTGCTCGGAATCACTACAAATTGGATGAGAGCGTAGGCCTCATCATTGTGAACCCAACGCAACTCGTTTGGGTTCAAACGGATGTCGGGAGTGAGAGATATCGCGTTCTGTTCAAATTTACAAACAGGCAAAAAAGGGTTGTTGACTGTACAGTCCGTATGGACGCTGACATGGCAGGCCGTATGACATGTGCAAGCCGTACGACACATGGTAGGATGGAATTCAGATATTTGGTAGGTTACTTGGTATGTTTGGCAGCAAATGGAGCGACGACACGTGGCCCAGTTAGTGGTTTCCACGTGTCATTCATTATTTGGTTAAAACTTATGTCATTGGCCAAAGTTGACCTCGCGACCTCTGGGCAGGAGCAAAGAATTGGAAAAGAGCCACCAAATGGTGTGCCACCACTTGTTACTTATTATATATATGACATGAAATTTATATAAGTTTGAATGTGCGGGTGGTTTGCGCCGCGACTGGGCCGGGGCTTAGCCCCAGCCCTTGGTCGCGCACTATATAACATATGACCCATGGTTACAGTGTATGGGTGTGCACACGGTTAATGTTTGTTCCAACGGTTATTACAACAAACCGCCATTTGTCCTTTGACCATTGGCTTATGAAACGGAAGCTCATGTTTATGCTAGTGCGTGGTTGCATGGGTCAATATGACCTGGCCCTTGACGGTTAGGAGCTAGGTGCGCCCGTAACTGTCCTACAGTTTGCACGGTTTGCGCGGTTTCATCTGGTGCTAGGTTTTTACGCTTAAATATGTGTGTGGGCTAGATTGAGCCATAGAAGGTGTGTTTTGTAGATGCAGAGACAACAAGCTTGAAGGGGGGACTTCCAGGAAGCCTATCTTCTTCAATTTTTGGCCAAATGAGGTGCCGAAAAAGCCCAACTAGGGGTTTTTGGACGTTCTGAAGCCGTTGAAGCAATCTATTTGGTAGTTTGAGCATTTTGAAGCACATTTTTGAGCACTTTGAGAAAATAATACAAATGATCCATTGGAAGCTGGACCAGGAGATGTAGCCCAAGAGAGGGGTGAACTCCTTTATCATTTTTTGTGTTATGTTTTTTTTGTTCATTGATTATGCTATTGTTTATATGCATCTTGAATGAGTAAATCCTATTATAATTTGTGTTGCAAAGATGATCCATTTGCATTTTTAACACATAAAATTTTACTTGCAAATATTTTCAAGAATACAAGTCTTCTTCATTTTTAGATCAAAAATAAAACATTCATACACGGTAAGAACAAAATATGCAAGTGGGTGGCCAAACTAACCTAAAACCCAAGTCTTTATTCACAAGAACAACAGTGTGTTGAGCCTATAACTCGTGTCACACAAAGAAAGTTTAAAAGCGACTTTCGCTCAATTTACATCAAGAGCCTGTGCAAAAACACAAAGACCCTTCTTCGGTGAGTCACCTTGTGCCCTTCCTTCTTTACCATAGTCAGAAGTTTAAATGAGTCACCTCCCCTTCGTTACCATAGTCATAATTCTAAATGAGTCACCTCCCCTTGTGCCCTTACTTCATTTTATTTAACACTAAATGTATATTTCCTTAATATCATACTATAAATTATAATATAAATAACTTGGAATAAATTACATTATAATATAAATATCTTAATAATAATAATAATAATAATAATAGAAATTATAAATTAAAATGAAAAATTAAAGTTTGATATTTAATTATGGGATGAAGTATTGTTGAAACTTTAATAGATGGTATGTAATTTGATTAATTTTGAAGGAAATTTTGAATCTTTTTAATGGTGGAGGGAAACATTTGGTCTCTAAGTAGAACCATTATAGAGGATCTATTTTAACCACTAAATTTGCATCAAAAATTTATTTGATTAATTTAAGGAAATTTTGAATCTTTTGAAATGTGAAGTGAAGCATTGAATCATTAGGTAGAACCATTATAAGGAGATCCATTTCAACCACAAAGTTTGCATAGACAATTTATTTGATTAATTTCAAGGAAATTTTAAATATTTTGAATGATGAAGTGAAACATTGGATATCTAGGTAGAACTATTCTAAGGGGATCCATTTCAACCACAAAGTTTGTATGGACAATTTATATGAAGGAAACTTTGAATGTTTTGAACAGTGAAGTGAAACATTGAGTCTCTAGGTAGAACCATTCTAAGGGGATACATTTCAACAACAAAGTTTGTAATAAATTTATTTGATTAATTTGAAGGAAATTTTGAATCTTTTGAATGATGAAGTGAAACATTGGGTCTCTAGGTAGAACCACTCTAAGGGGATCCATTTCAACCATGAATTTTGTATAAATAATTTATTTGGAGGAAATTTTGAATCTTTTGAACAATTAAGTGAAACATTGGGTCTCTAGGTAGAACCATTCTAAGGGAACCCATTTCAACCATGGAGTTTTTATAGACAACTTTGATATTCATCTACGAAGCTTCCTCAACTATATTGTTTACAATTTTTATTTAGCATCGTACATTTAACTTCAAATGTATCTCCATTCACATGATAAATGAGTGGTGTGCATAAGTGGATAAGGACATATTGGCATTGTATTCTCTAAGGAGGATCTGTGAATGGTGCTAGAAGTATACATCTGAAACCCTAATAAATGACCTATAATTTGAGCGATTTGTGAGGAAACTTTGAATATTTTGGACGTTGAAGTGAAAAATTTTGAGTATTTCTGAGTATATCCATTTTGAGGGTAACACATGATTTCTATTAGAACTAGAACATATCGATTCTTAGAAAAATCATTTCTAGTGGTTTTTGAGTGATCCATTTGAGTAGAACTGTAACGTCCCCAACCACCAACAGTTCGGGCCATGCCACTTCTTGGACATCTCTCTTAGCTCTAATAACAATTTGTAACATCCCCAACCACCAACAAGCCGAGCCACGCCACTTCTTGGACATCTCTCTTATCTCTGATACCAATTTTTTTGGCATCCCCGACCATCCAAGCCAGTCATGTAACACCACTGACATACTGCTAAGTTATGATGGCAGGTTAATTGTTCATCCTAGAGTACATATATATTACATGCATTTCTAATGAAATAAAAGGAAATAAAAATATACTACTACCATACTAACTCATGTGAAATTGACCGTAAATCATACATGCAACGAAAGCACATTATAACATTGTAAGAATCACAGACATGCACAACAGACATCATTAAACATATGATTGATACTTAACTTTGGATTGTGAATACCATCAACTGCATGCATACCTTCCACAAACCTCCCAGCCTTATACCACACTACTCATCACTCTCAGCAGTGGGTCACCCCCGAGTTGGGACTAAACTCCACCCGACAAGGGATTCCTAGGCTTGGCAAGGCTAACATGAATGTCGCATCGTTAAAAAAAAAGGATTCTCTCAGGATTCACTTATGCCCACTACTCATAGACTCACATTCCCCACATGTCTGTCCCACCCTAAGAGTATACACCTTCACTGTCACACAATTCATTGGTTTCTCCACCTCCCTTCCAAGGATTCAACAACAGGTCAGATAGGAACTCTCAAAGCTCTATAGTTGTTACTGGACTCCCTCAAGGAGAATTCACTTCCTCGTCACACTCTCTCACCTAGAGAGAGTTACTCACATGCCTAACAACCTGCCTCTTCAATCTACGAGCCTGATAACCCACCTTTGCAAACCACAGGCTTGACAACCTATTTCTTCTATCCAACTCCTAAGACAAATGAGCAAGGGTGGAGGCAAAAAAAGAACTCAGGTAAGGCAGAGTATGGCTCAACAAAATACTAGTGCATGCAAGTTATAGAGGTTCATGATGGCCACGGGTTCAACAATGGTGGAAAAGACTGATTGCGTGATTTTTCGGTGCATGAGTGAATTCTTCAGGATAAAGGTGGTTGATTGGTCATAGAATGGTGAGAATGGTCCGCTTGTAGAATCGTGAGAAAGCTACAATCGTGAGAGCAAACCACTCCAAAAGGTACCCAAATGGTTCAAGCCCCCCCCCCCCAAACAACAAGAATTCCCCCTTAAAATTGCATGTGCCTGAGCTGACACATGTCTCTCATGAAGCATGTTCCTTTCCATTTGGAAGTCATTCCCTCTTCCCAAAGGAACTTAGGATATAATCATATCCTTCTATCAACATTCAGAATAATAATAAAGTATTCTTGGACTTAAGCTCTTAAGCTTAGTCCCTATTTCCAGCCTCTCAACCCCCTCTCCCTTACCCATCCTAGTGGATATTCGTCCCCCGTACTCTTTCTTCATGGTCGGTTTACACACAACGATGTTTTTATATTAATCGTATGAATATTTACACGTACAAAATAGGCTCCTGGCCTTTAACACCTAGGCTCTCCGGCCTAATAAACACATAAGCCTATCATCTTATAATTTCTTGTCTCACCAGCCTACAAAACATGTTACAATTCATAAATACAATTGGGGCTCATCCTTGGGGATATTACAATCCCCTCCCCTTATTTTTACACTATCTTCAGTGCAACTTATTTACATAGCATCAACAAGATTTTTTAAATATTCAAAAGATGTGGGTATTCTTCCCGCATAGCATCCTCATGCTCCCATGTCACATCTTCAGGACCGTACCAAGTCCACTGGACCTTTACAAGCCCTATGGATTGATTCCAAAGCTGATTTCTCTTCTGATCCAATATGCACACTGAATACACTTGCAAGGCAGCTTCTTGCTCCATCTAAATCACATTCCAATCAATCACATGATTAGGATCAGGTATATAATTCTTAAGCAATGAAACATGAAATACATTATGAACAGTCATGGATGCAAGCAATGAAAGCATATAAGCAACTGGTCCAATACTTTCTATGATTTCAAATGGTCCACAATATATGGTTGCCAACTTGGAATAGTTTCCCAGCTTTTGGATTTTACTTTCAAGAAAACATGATCACCCACTTTAAACTCCCTATGGGTTCTTTTCTTATCAGCGTAACCTTTCTGCCTATCTTGGGAAGCCTTCAAATTCTTCTTAATCTTCGTCATTTTCTCTTCCATTTCCTTGAGCAACTCTGGCCCAACCACTCTCCTATCAGATGGGTTGTTGCACTTTCTTCCATAAAGTGCTTCAAATGGGCTCATCTTCAGTGATGCTTGATACCCATTGTTGTAAGAAAATTCTACCAAGTGTATATAGTCCTCCCATTTGGATGGTTTTTCCATTACATACATCCTTAACATGTCTTCTATCACTTGGTTCACCCTTTATGTTTTCCCATCAAACTCAAGATGATAGGTTGTGCTGAAGTTTAGGTTCGTTCTGAACCCCTTAAATAACCCTCTTCAAAGCTTTGAGGTAAATTTTGGGTCTATGTCAGACACAATTGTCTTGGTTATGCCATGCAATCGTGCTACTTCCCTCATATAGATATCAAAAACATTAGCTTCCTTGTGAGTTTCTTGTTTGTTCTAGGTAATCCTGTGATGAAATCCATTGTCACCATTTCCAATTTCCACTCAGGAATGGGAAATGGTTGTAGTAAACTAGGTGGGTGTCTATGCTTAGCCTTTACCTTTTGAAATTCCAATCATTTAACTATGTATTTAGCAATATCCCTCTTCATGACGGACCAATAATATTGGCTCTTGATTACTGAAACTATTTTTTTATATCCTGGGTGTCCCACACAAGGCACATTATGCATCTCTTTTAAAATCGCACTCCTCAATTCCATAGAATTGGGTAGATAGACTTTGTTTCTATACAGAAGGATTCCATCAATTCCCAATTCATAATCCTCAACCTTCTGTTGCATTTTACCTTGCTGCAATTTTGTTACCAATTCCATGTACTGGAGATCTGAATTTGCATCTTCAAAAATTCTACCTTTAAGATTTGTCTGATACATGCTAATGGATGTAGCATGTAGTTTGTGCACTCTCCTGTTGAGTGTGTCAACCACTTTGTTCTCCCTTCCTTTGATATGCTTGATATTGAATTCATACTCACAGAGGAATTCCAACCATCTTATCTTCCTAGCATTCAAAGTAGGTTGATCAAACAAATATTTCAGACTGTTATGGTTTTTCTTTAGCTCAAACTTCTTTCTCATGAGGCAGTGCCTCCACTTCTTCAAAGCATGCACTATGGCCACCAATTCAAAATCATGATTGGCATAGATCCTTTCATGCTCTTTTAACTTCCTTGATTCATAACATACAACAAATCCATTTTGACTGAGTACTCCACCAAGTCCTTCTTTACATGCATCCGTGCATACAATGAATTCTTCATTTGGATCTGCAATCCTCAGAATTGGAGCACTGGTTAACAATTGATTCAATTGTTGGAAGCTTCTTTCACATTCTTCTATCCATTGAAATTCCTTCCCCTTCCTTTGCAATGAAGTGATGGGGTGAGCTATTCTTGAGAACCTTGCAATGAACCTTATGTAATATCCATCTAGACCCATGAAGGATCTGAATTCTATCACATTGTTTGACACCGACCATTCTCTAATGGCTTCTATCTTCTTAGGATTCACGACTATCCCATCCTTTGAAATGATATGCCCCAAGTAGTGAATTTTTTTTTGATAAAATGAGCACTTGCTCAATTTGGCATACAACTAATGCTCTCTTAGCACCTACAACACCATCTTCAAGTGATGCTTGATCTCTTCCTCTGACTTTGAATATACAAGGATGTCATCCAGAAAGACAATGACAAACTTGTCCAAATATTCCCTGAAAACACCATTCATTAAGCACATAAAAACAAAGGGTGAGTTTGCTAACCCAAATGGCACCACTGTGAACTCATAATGACCATACCTTGTCCTAAAGGCGGTCTTGCTAATATCTTCCTCTTTAATTCTTACCTGTTGTTATCCTGACCTGAGATCTATCTTCGAAAATATCTTTGCATCCTTCAATTGATCAAAGAGATCATCAATCCTTGGCAGAGGATACTTGTTCTTTACAATCACTTTATTCAACTGTCTGAAATCAATGCACAATATTAATGTCCCATCTTTCTTCTTCACTAACAAGACTAGGGCACCCCAAGGTGATACGCTTGGGCATATATACCCCTTCTTCAAAAGCTCTTCAAGATGCATTTGCAGTTCCTCCAACTCTAGTGTACTCATTCTGTAAGGATTCTTTGACACTGGAGTTGCTCCAGGCATCAGGTTTATGGAGAAATCGATGTCTCTCTTTGGAGGTAGTCCTGGTACTTCCTTGAACACATCTTCAAAATCTTCCAGGACTGCATGATCCTCAAGATTTGGCAACTTATCCTTATATGCTTCCTCCATATGGGTTGCAAATATTTGACAACCTTTCCTGTAGCACTTTTTCTGCTGCATTGCTAAAATTTATCAGACAGTAACTGCCCTGGAAATTCCTTGGACTATTTTTGGATTCCCTTCCTCATCCATGCAAGTAAAATCCTTGTTACGACAATCTAGTATGGCATGGTGTTGATCCAACCAATCCATACCAATCAGAAAATCATATGACCCCAAAGGTAATATGTTCAAATATGCCCTGGTACTTAGTCCATTCATGCCCACTAGACATGATTTAACCAACTCAACAACCTTTCTCTTGGCTCCCGTAGCCAACTACACCAGCCAAGATTTCACATGCTTGCTTCTTCACAATTGCAACCTTTCCTCTACCTTGGGATCTATATAACTATGACTAGCCCCTGAATCAATTAAAATATTAAAGGCATGGTTATTGATCATACCTTCAAATTCAATCATGTGTGATTGAAACTCAACTTGCTTGTTGTCCAGGGCTTCATAGATCCTTGGTATTCTACTGCCCATGTCCTCCATTGTTTATGCTTGCTGAACATTGTGGAAAATTCTCACTTTGTCACTTATGTGAGGGAAATATATATACTTTTGATCCCCTTTACAACCCCAACCTTGCATAGGTGGCTATATTGGCATTTGTCCACCTACTTCAGCCATCCCGGGCTCTCTAAACACTGGCTGCCTTTGAGGATTATTCTTGAAAAAGGGTGGCTTGTTCCCCTTCTGCCTTTTTTCCCTCTTAAACTTCTTCTTGTCTTCCCAAGCTCTTTGGAAAGTAGGCTTTCCTTTATGCTAATCATATAAGAATTTCTCTCTCCTTATGGTTTCTTCCATAGTTTTAGGATCATCATATTGGATCTTGTCACTAAGGAAAGTTGACAGTCCACTCAAATATCTTTGGATTTTCGTAGTCTCATCTTTGATGAAAGGGACATACTTCAAAAACTCTAGGAATCTTATTTCATATTCATCGGTAGTCATGCTGCCCAATTTGAGTTCAAATAACTCTTTCATCTTTCTGGTCATAGTATCTCTTAGTTAAGTATTTCCTTTCAAAGTGTTTCTTGAATTCACTCCAGGTAACATTCTTCTCCTTTATATGTTGTACTTGCACAAGTTGGTCCCACAACATGGATGCTTTTCCTTTTAGTTTATACATTGCAATTCTTCCTTCTGCATGAGAGGATTAATTCTACAATTGGAAATATTTCCTCATTCCAAGAAGCCATGCCTTAGCATCTTCATCCTTCTGGTGCTCTCCATCAAATGTAGGAGGTTTAATCTTGTTCATTTCACCCTTCATTTCATACACTCTAGATCTCCTATGATTTATGGTAGGAGATGGAATTGAACTACTGTGTTCCCTCCTCTTGGAGTGCCCTTGGGAGTGATGATGGTGTCTGCTAACACTCCTTGATTTTCTCTTCTCATCAGGGGACCTATGACTTCCTGATTTACTGGAGTCACTCTCCTTATCCAATTTATTTTCTATTATTTCCAAGCTCTGCATCAACTTTATGTTGAATTCTCCCTATTGTTCCCTAGCTTTCATGAGCTTTCTGATATCTTCTCGGTGAGTCTAGACATCTTTCTACAACTTTTCAATGATTTTCATCATGTTTGTTTCTTTATCTATCTTTTCTTTATGCAAATTGGAGTTCGATCCTTCAACTCCTATATGGACATCCATTCCTCTAAATTCATTTTCCGAACTATAAGAACCATGTTCCTTCCCCATTTCTCGGTACTATGCGACAATTCGGTTCGGTTCTGACAGTCATTAACTCTGTAAAATGTGCAGTCAACCAAGTTTTGTCAAGCTATCAAACTTTAATAATTTTACAGAATAAACCAATCTAATTCAACAAAACAATATCAGATTCCATTTTCTGCAGGTCTTGGTCGATCAAGAACCCCTTGGCTTCATTCTCTAAGCCCGATTCTGTTCTGCCATAAATTTTGGGTGCTAGCCCCTTTTCTTCAACCCTTGATTTTCACATGACCACGGTTGTGACCCAATGCTTATGATTTGGGCACTTATCCAGAGCTCTTAAAGTTCAGGCTCCGACTTCAGAGGTTTTCCCTTTTTTCTCACATCCCAACATCACTGAACATCGAATTGTAGGACACACGAAGAACGATGGATATACGGTCCACCTTCTTTCATGTGCCACTTCTTTTGGAGTTTCAAGTCTCTAGACTTCACGATCTTGCGCCACGCATCCACTGGGTCCCATGGTTTCCATGATCGAACTAATAAATGATGAAAATGTCACATCAAATTTAGTACTTTTCAAATTGAGGGGACATGGGTTGGTGGTTTTGGAGTATCCCACCGATCATTCCACAATTGTCCCCACACTAACACATACCCCTTCTGGAAAATCATGGTTTGGATTGTGGGGCCTCCTTGTAGAATTATCTTCCACGCAACTTCAATCCCCGCAAAGCCTCTCAGCTCTCGATATTGATATATCGTGACCAAATTTAATGGGGCCCGGATCTAGCTATCTTCTTTGTCACTCTTAAATACTTTGTGCCACCACCAGGAGTGCCACTCGGTAGGGCACATGAAGATAACAAGTGGTCCAATCAGGCGATGATATATGTCACATTCTAATTTCATTTCCATCTTACCAAGGTTCTTAACTCATTGAAACATGGTACACATCCCATGTGTCCACGTCATCCCTAGTGACGTCAGCATGCCACATCACTTTAGGAATTTGGGAGATTTCACCTTCGCAACCCCCCATTTCTCCCAAATGTCGAATTCCCAAACAAGACAATATTCTGACACGCGTCTCTTGCGACGAATGATCTAGATTAACTCTAGAATTTGGGACTTTGGGAGTTTTTGCATCAACACACTCCATTTCTCCTAAATGTCGCATTCCTAAACAAACTAACTTGCTGACACGTGTTCCTTGATTGGATTGACGAACAAGAAATACACGAAGTTCACTCTGTTTTCTCTACACGTGACTGAGAGATGTGAGCTCAACTTAACATTTGGTCTCTTATCTCACTTTGCAAGATCGACAATCGTGTTTTAATGAACCATGAAGATCAATGACCAAGAATGATTGCAGGAACTCAACTTGCTCACACTTTAATTTCTTTCTCGATCTCCGCAATCACTCCCCACAATCGATATCCCCTTAATGAGATTTGATGGTCATGACTTAATCTTTGCTCGATCTGATGGCTCAAATTCAAACCTTGTGGTTCCAAACCCCCGGTTACTACAGTCTCTTTTCTCTGCTATCTTTCTTGAACCGTTATACTTCCTGAGTTTCCAAACATAGCCAAGTTGTTCTCTTGGCACTCTGGAATGATCTGAATTCAAATTTTGACCCTCTCAACAACAATTTTCTCTGAGATTTTGATTCCATAACCGCTTATATGGCCTAATTCACGCTAAGTGTCAAAAGTTGTGCTTTCAACTTCAATTTTGTCCATTTTGAAAACAATTATTTTCTGAAACTTTTTCTTCATCTTCCACTAACATGGCCCATCCAGGCTCAGTGTTGAAACCATGGCTCTGATACCAATTTGTAATGCCCCCAACCAACAACAGGCTGGTCCATGCCACTTCTTGGAAATCTCTTTTAGCTTTGATACCAATTTGTAGCGTCCCCAGCCACCAACAGGCTGGGCCACACCACTTCTTGGACATCTCTCTTAGCTCTGATACCAATTTTTTTGGCAGCCCCGGCCATCTAGGTCGGACATGTAACACCACCCGCAGACTGCTAAGTGTTGATGGCAGGTTAATTTTTCATCCCAGAGTACATATATATTACATGCATTTCTAATTAAATAAAAGGCAATAAAAATATACTACTACCATACTAACTCATGTGAAGTTGACCGTAAATCATACATGGAACAAAAGAACATGATAACATTGTAAGAATCACAAACATGCACAACAAACATCATTAAACAAAGAATTGATACTTATATTTGGATTCTGAATACCATTGACTGCGTGCAGACCTTCCATGAACCTCCTAGCCTTATACCACACTTCTCATCACTCTCAACAGTGGGTCACCCCCGAGCTGGGACTAAACTCCACCAGGCAAGGGATTCCTAGGCTTGGAAACGTTAACATGAATGTTGCATAGTTTAAAATGAAGGATTCTCTTAGGATCCACTTACACCCACTGCTCACAGACTAACATTACCCACATGCATTTATGACCCCAAGAGTATATACCTTCATTGTCACACAGTTCATAGGCTGCTCCACCTCCCTTCTGGGGCTTCAACAATAGGTCAGCATGAACTCTCAGAGCTCTATAGTTGTTACTGAACTCCCTCTAGGAGAATTCACTTCCTCAACACACTCTCTCACCTGGAGAGAGTTACTCACAGGCCTGACAATCCGCCTCTTCAATCTACAGGCCTAATAACCCGCCTTTGCAAACCATAGGCATGACAAATTGTTTCTTCTATCCAGCTCCTAAGACAAAATTGCAAGGGTAGAGGCAACAACAGAACTCTGGTAAGGCAGAGTACGACTCATAAAAATACTAGTGCATGCAAGTTATGAAGGTTCACGATGGCCATGGGTTCAACAATGGTGGAAAAGACTGGTTGCGTTCTTTTTTAGTACGTGAGTGAATTCATCAGGATAAAGGTGGTTGACTAGTTAGAGAATGAAGAGAATGGTCCACTTGCAGAACCGTGAGAGAGTCGCAATCGTGAGAGTGAACTACTCCGGAAGGTACCTGAATGGTTAGTCCCCCCCCCAAACAACAAGAATTCCCCCTTAAAACTGCATGTGCCTGAGCTGACATGTGTCGCTCATGAAGTACATTCATTTCCATTTGGAAGTCATTCCCTCTTCCCAAAGGAACTTATGATATAATCATATCCTTCTATCAACATTCATAATAATAATAAATTATTATTGGACTTAAGCTCTTAATCTTAGTCCCTATTTCCAACCTCTCATCCCCCTCTCCCTTACCCAACCTAGTGGAGCTTAGTCCCCCATACTCTTTCTTCGTGGCCAGTCTACACGCAACGATGTTTTTATATTAATCGTATGAATATTTACATGTACAAAACAGACTTCTAGCCTTTGACACCTAGGCTCTCTGGCCTAATAAACACATAATCCTATCAACTTATAATTTATTGGCCCACCAGCTTACAAAACATGCTACAATTCATAAATACAATTGGGGCTCGTCCTTGGGGATATTACAAGAACCATCACCGAGAGGGATCATTCTGAGTAAATATGGATTAAACCATTAATTTTATCTATGCATTGTATTTTTTGAGGTGGATCTACCATCAATGTTATTTGGGCATTGTAATATCTCAGAGGGATTCATAAATCCTTAGTTGAGTAGATTCATCATTAAGAAGAGCTAGGGTGCATTCAAGCATAAGTGTTCAAAAACATCTTAGTTGTGTTTAGAATTAATCCATGGAGGAAAATAGATTGACCTAATTAGGTGCACAAATTCCTTCTCCTAGTCTTGGTTAGAGTTTATTTCCTCTCTATTTCTTTATTATGTTATGAACAATTCACCACATTTACCAAAAACTCTCAAGGGGAGACCTAAAAAAGTAACTCTAGACAATATTTTCAAACATATAGAATTATTAGAGAAACATAAAACTCTCAAGGAGAGACTTAGCAAAGTAACCCTAGACGATGTTTTTGAATATATAAAATCATTAGAGAAGCATAGGGAAGAAAGAGAAGAAAAACTTCAAACAAGTTAAAGGTAATTCTTGGTAATAATTTTACATCCTTTAAAGACAAGATTCAAAAACAAATGAAAAGTAAATTAATAGCGTTGGAGATTCATTTGTAGAAAATGGAGATTAAAGTACAAGAAATGGAAAAGAAAATCCAAAAAAATAAAAAACCAACCCAACAAGGAGAAGTTGATAATCTAAAAAATCTTAAAATGAAGAACAAGATTAAGGAGCTATAAGAAAAGTTAAATAACAATTTGATCCTAAATAGTCTAGGAGGTGAATTTAATATCAAATCCATGAAAGAGGAAATGAATAAGCTTATAGAGTTATACCATGAGTGTATAAAATGAGCCTTGAACTCATAATTTTTTGTTTGAAAGAGAATAAAGAAGAGGACATGCTAGCACTAGTCAAAGAAGAATTATAAAATAAATTACAAATTGAAACAACTTTTCTCATAGAAGCAAAGAGGCTAGGAAAAATAATTGAGCATAAAAATAGTTCAATGATTGTTAAGGTATGCTCCAATGACTATAAATATGACATATTTAGTGAAACTCTTATTCTGAAAGGGTCTGGAATATTTGTAAATGAAGACCTCATTCTATAGGATCAATTTGAATTAAGGAAGTTCAAAAGGTAAAAGAAGTCGGGAAGGAATGAAAATGGGAAATAATTAGAAATAGAAAAATTATTATTAGGGATAGACACCAAATAGGAATTTGGACACTCAAGATCCTCTCTTGGAATTGTTTGTGGCTTTCCATGGGGAAAAGGTCCCATGTTAAGTTGCATCTATAGTAAAATTGATATTATATTACTAGTTAAAACTTGGGAGCATGAAGAATCTAAGATCCCTAACATAAAAGGGTTTTATTTATGATTGGTATGGAACACAATATCTTATCATAGAGGGATTGTACATATATATTTCTATATAAAGAGGAATATTTTCCCTCATACTAGTCTTCATAAGAAAGACCCTTTCAATCAATACATGTGGATGGATATTTCATACATTAATGCTAAGAAGATTTATATAGAAATATCTTATTTTGTGCCTATTACTTTTACCTTCTATAAGAAAAACTATCTAGATAAAAATTGTCCTTACATTGGCTTAGGAGAGGATATTTACAGTTTGAGAAATGAAAGCAATATCTTCTTACCAATAAACTTTAATACTAAAACAAAACTAACCAAGTTATTATCTTAATAAATGATTCCAACCCTAATCTTCTATGGTTAGATGAGGAATTCATTTTAGCTATCAGATACAAAAGAAACATTGAATTCTTGGTTGAGAATATGTTTGGTACTGCATTGATCAAGCTCTGTAGTCCTAAAATATCTAATGTTTTGGAATGGTCTAATGAAGTGTCCAAAATCCAACCAGATGACTTATATTCATGGGTTTGCTGGTAGAAATGTCATAGATTACATGATATTTTATATCCCTATATACAACCAAATAGTAAATTTTGTGATCTTAAATAATCATGAGCATAACTCATGTCATGTACTTTTAACACTAACTCAAAAAATATCATGCACAAAATCTCCATATAGAGAATTACAATAACTAGAAGCATTGGATCTTCCAAAAAAATAAAGATAATATTTTTCTAAATGATTTAAATAATGAATTAAATATACTAAATAAGGATGGTTGCCACACCGATGAAGAGCTTAGTTAGATTGCAGATGTCTAACATCCTCAACAATGTGCGAAACCGATGCTTTTAGACTCGACGTAAATTCCACACTGGTTTACTTAGCCTCGACTATGCCTTTACTTCATTTCATTTATTACTTATCAATTGTGTTTGCATCTTATACTTAGAACATTCCAACAAGTAAATAAAGCATTCATACACAATAAGAAAAAAGCATGCAAGTGGGTGGCGAAACTAGCCTAAAACCCAAGTCTTTATTCACAAGAACAAAAATGTGTCGATCCTATAGCTTGTGCCACACAAAAAAGGTTTAAAAGGGAGTCTTTTCTCAGTTTACATCAAGAATCTATGTGAAAACACAAATACCTTTATTCGTCGAGTCACCCTATGCCCTTCCTTCATTACCATAGTCAAAAGTCTAAACGAGTCACCTCCTCTTTGTGCTTCATCTCAGTGGCACCCACGACTCTTGCCTTAGCTCATTTATCCCTTTCCTTGGTTCAGAAATTGTCTTGAATCCAACTTTCTTGCCTCCCAAATGTCCTTCTCCTTCATGCATAAATAGACTCCCGACCTAGGTGTCAGTTCACCCCTTGCCTTGGAGCAGACACGTCATTTGGCAGCTTGTCCACTTTAACTCTTGGGCCAAATTTTTCCTAAGGGGAATTTTTCCCTTGGGTGAGGCAACCAAATCACCCAAGCATTTCCTCTTTCATCTAAATGACTCGTCATTTTCATTTGGGAACCCAAGTCAAGTTCGTGACTGATTTTCAACCACTCATTTGACTAGGCATTTGTCAAAAAACAACCTGGTTAGCTCCCCTTGGTGCGTCATGCACTCAAGGTGACCAAGCTCGCCCTTTATAAGTTTCTTTCATATATTGGTTGGAATGAGTTCCCTCTTCTCCCATCTATTATGTGGTTTTGTTTTGGTCAAGTTCATTATGGTGAAGCATGTTCTTATCCTTCTTTCTCGAGGTATCACATCCTCCTCGACCCCAATTGACACAGACCCCCGACCCTCGGGCCAAGATCCATGCAGGATCATTCTAAATCTTCCCTTGAGTCTGATTGACTCTTTGATTTCCCCACAGGGAATACTTCACACACACAAATAGGTGTATTTCACAGGTCCTTCTGAGTTATGCCTATGTGATCAAACATTGGCATTAACTCCACAACCGACCAACAAATGTGATCAGGGATTTTCCCTTTCAGGATTTCGGATTTCACGATTTCACAAATCCTGTTGTCGAGCCCCTTGTCTCCTCAACCTCCAAAACCCTAAACGTCAATGAGGGTTGAATCCTTCAATAATTCGAACACATGCCTCTTGTTGCCACTTATTTCGACTTTTCGGGACTTGAGTGATCGACCAAAACTCGTTCCTCTTCCCTTATGATTTCCCGGTTTCCAAAATTTCCCCTTTTTAGCGAGATCGATGGTCTTTCGGGACTTTCGCTGAAACTCAACCACCTCTTTCGGCTTCCGTCACTTGTATCCTTCGACTGGTGCTTGGTACCCTGCTTTCATCTTTTCTCTCTTCGTGATTTCGGGAGTTGCATTGACATGCAACTCTGTCTCTTGACTGTCGAAACCCCGAAACCCGATTGGAGCCCTAAGCTATTCTTCCACGACCTTTTCAGGAGTTTTCTCCTTCCGTTCTTCGGGATTTCGCAAACTGGAAGTTTGAACTCTCGATTCCAAAAATCGTTTCCCCCCTCTACTTCCTGATACCCGAACTTTCAAAATCTGGATATTCCACGCCAAAGTCCTGTCACGTTTCACGACATCGGGATTTTCACTCCACTATGTCCCGGCTCCTTGTCGTCGGGACTCCTGAAATACCGAACCCCAAGTTCCCGAAGTGTCAAAACTCACTCGTTCAGCTTCACATGCAATAATCCCTTTCATGGTTTGGGAATGTGAATGACCAAAGGTTTTGGTCTGCACTTCAACCTTATGAAACCCAAAATTCTGAAATGAACTAATGGCTCAACAGACCACAATAAACGGTCCACGTTGATTCTTGAAACTAAAGTGATGGGTTCATGCAACTCCTAACCACCTTGCAGCTTCTCTGGAACCTACGGTCCTCGCGACTTCACAAGTTCTTCACGGAGAATTATGACTATCTGATTCACTCCTCAAGAATCTCTGCCAAACTGACTTGGAGTCCTTCCATTGAACTTAACTTCTGCGCGATGATTTCGCTCCCTGTCTTCCTTTGGACTCTTCAAAGGTACTAACCCTCCTGAGCTTTCACTTGTGAAATTAAGTCTCAAAGAGAGATCCTTCTCGCACTCCTTGCGGCAATCTTTCAAATAACCTCTAGTTATTTGAGTCCTCGACTCTGTGCACTACTTGCAACAAAAGTCCTTCCACCTTCACCTTAGTTTATAACTTCTAAGGCTTCAACTAACCTATGCACACCTTGCATGGCTCTGTGCTTCACCTGCACTTTTGCTGATATGAGAACAATGGTATCTCTCCTGAGATTTCTGAGATAAAACTCAGACTCTTGTCAACGCACACCTTGCGGACGTTTCAATGCACTCCTTGCAAGAAATATCAGGATGAGAAACAATTGAAACTCATTCTTCCCCTCTATCAGACTTCATACACTTAACATGAAATCACACATTTAACCTAGCATTGAAACAAATGCATAAACAGAGAGAATAAAAGAACTGTAAACATACCATTCAGCAAATGTAAACAGTAAGCATCATAACACCATAAATATTGAGTCAAAGCTTCATATATTAACTCAAGTTCTCATGTACATGGGTTCTTCTCTACAACTCTCAGCTTACAAATTATGAATGATCATAATGTTACAATGATACAAGGGTGAGGGTGTCTATATCTGTTTTCCCTCCTACTCTCTAAACTATCTAATCTATGAATTCAAATCTACCCACTTTCATTAAACAGACTTAATGTCTATTACATCCGACAAATGAGATCAAATCGCTCAAGATATATTTACAACATGCAAGTATGCTTCCTTTAACTACTACATTAATATCTGCTCATTAATTTTTTAAAACATTTCAAAAATGTGCGTTGGTGCTTTTCCAGTTGTCTTCCACCTTTTACATTGCTTGCTTGTCTGGTTGCTTACGATGCTCCTGCATCATACTCCCTTGCTTGAAAACTTTCATGAACTCATGTTCATGAGCTCTTGCATGGTTTGTCCATGCTTATGAATTTCTGCTTCATCTTCCCAACTAGCATCTTCAACTGGATGTCCCTTCCATTTGACCAAGTATTCAAAATACTCTTTTCTCCTGGTCTTTTTGCTAATCCTTTTGTCAATTATGCTTTCCATATGTGGCTTTTCAGCTACAGGCATTTGTTTTTTCCATTGAATTTCTTTCTGCTCATCTTCTGCTCTTGTTGCTTCAGCTCTGTAAGGGTACAAATCCGCAACATTGAATATCGGTGAGATTTCGACCCCATCGGGTAATTCAATCTCATATGTGTTTGCCCCAAATTTCCTTATGACCTTGCACGGTCCAATATTTTTCATCTTCATCTTATTATATGTTCCCCTTGGGACCTTTCCTTCCTCAGATGCGCAAGAATCAGATCACCAACTTCAAATTGAAGTTCTCACCTGTGTTGATCTACTCTCCACTTGTATTCCTGACTTGAACTCTACAATCTCTCCTTAATTCGGATATGAAGCTCCTTCATTCCTTCTGCAAAGTCCTCTTCACTAGCACTCCTGAATTCATTGTGTTCTGAATCATTCAATTCAAAAACTTCTCTTAGCTGCATTCCATATACAATCTGGAATGGACTCTTCCCTGTGCTTCTATTAAGTGAATCATTATAAGAAAATTTTGTCTGTGGAAGAATGTGATCCCACTGACTGTGGTGTTCAGTCACTAAGCTCCTCAACAAATCTCTCAAGCTCCTATTCACGACCTCTGTCTGTCCATCCGTCTGAGGATGATATGCTGAGCTAAAAGGAAAACTTGTCCCCAACTTCTTCCATAAGGTCCTCTAGAAATGTCCTACGAACTTGGTATCTCGATCAGAAATGATACTCCTTGGAAAGCCGTGAAGTCTGACGACTTCCTTGAAAAACAGGTTCGCAATATGAGTTGCGTCGCTGGTTTTCTGGCATGGTATGAAATGTGCCATTTTTGAAAATCTGTAGACTACCACAAAGATTGAATCATATCCTCTTTGTGTCCTTGGCAATCCCAATATGAAATCCATGCTCACTGCGTCCCACGACCTTTCTGGTATGGGTAATGGTTGATATAACCCTGTGTTTTGTCTTTTTCCTTTCGTGTGCTGACAAATTCTGCATCTATCCACAAATTTATTAAGATTTGTCCTCATCTTTGGCCACAAATATGAGTTATTCAACTTTGAGAATGTCTTGTCATGACCGAAATGTCTGACCAATCCTCCACTGTGTTTTTCCTTCAACATATTCTCCCCCATGGAGCATTTTGGAATACATAGTTGATTGCCCCTGAATAATAATCCATCTTGGATCATATACTCAGCCCATTGGCTTTTGTCTCTAAGAATTGGATTCTCAGATGCCTCATATGCCTCCTTGAAATCTGTATCATCCCTATATATTTCTTTGAGGTTATCAAAACCCAAAGTCTTGACTTTGAATTCCTTCATAAACAAACATTTCCTGCTCAAAGCATCAACAACTTTGTTAGTAGTTCCAGAAATATTCTTAATCACAAAAGTAAAATTCTACATGAATTCAACCCATTTAGCATGTTTTTGGTTCAACTTCTCCTGTTGAGTCACGAATTGCAAAGCGTGATTATCACTATACAAAACAAAGCATTTAGCATGTTTTTGGTTCAACTTCTCCTGTCGAGTCACGAATTGCAAAGCGTGATTATCACTATACAAAACAAATCATTTAGCATGTTTTTGGTTCAACTTCTCCTGTTGAGTCACGAATTGCAAAGCGTGATTATCACTATACAAAAAAAATTCTTTGGGAACCAAATAGTGTCTTCATTTCTTTAGCACTTATATGATTACATAGAATTCTTTGTCATATGTTGAGTATTTAATCTTCGCTTCATTCAGTTTTTCACTGAAGTATGCAATCAGCCTGCCATCTTGGCTCAAGACCACTCTAATTGCAAATACACTCGCATCACACCTGACCTAGAATGTCTTGCTGAAATCCGGTAAAACCGGAATTGGTTGCTCAGTGATCCTCTTCTTTAGCAGATTGAAGCTCTTCTCTGCTACTTCTATCCAGTGAAAATATTTATGTCTTTTCTTCACCGTATCCATCATTGGTGAACTAATTCCACTGAAGTTTCGAATGAATTTCTTGTAGATGCTAGCCAAACCATGGAAGCTTCGTACTTCAAATATACTCTTTGGTGATGGCCATTTCTTAATCACCTTTACCATTTTTGGATCCATTTTCAGCTCATTTGCAGAGATAACAAAACCCAAATAAATGAGTTATGTTCTCATAAATGACGATTTCTTCATATTAATCAGCAATTTCTCTTGTTGTAATCTCCTCATTACTGCAGCTAAATTCTTTAAGTGTTCTGCTTCTGTCTTGCTAAAAATTAATTTATCATCAAGATATACAATGACGAATTTCCCAATGAAATCCTTCAGGACTTCGTTCATCAACCTCATGAAAGTTCTAGGTGCATTCATTAAGCCAAATGGCATGACAAGCCATTCATATAGCCCCTCATTCGTCTTGAATGTTGTCTTCCATTCATCACCTTCTCTCATCCGAATTTGATGATACCCACTTTTCAAATCAATCTTTGAAAAAAATCTTGCTCCACTCATGCAATCCATCAAGTCATCCATCCTTGGCAATGGAAATCTGTATCTGATGGTAATCTTATTGATCACTCTTGAGTCTATACACATTCCCCAGCCTCCATCTTTATTTGGGCTGAGCACTGTTGGAACAACGCATGGACTCAAGCTTTCTCTAATCAATCCTTTGTCCATTAAGTCCTTTACCTGTGGTTTCAACCGATATGCTTCTTCTTTTTTCAAACTGGCTCTAGATATAATTTCGATATGATGACTTATACTCCTGATAGGTGGCAACGAACAAGGTAGTTCTTCCACTACTATATCAGAAAACTCTCCTAGCAATTCCTGTATTTCTTCTGGTAAATCATCTATTCTTGTACTGGTCAAAACAATTTTAGGTATCCTGACCACAATAAATTGTGTGTCTTCCTTCTTCTTAACCTCCTAAGAAGTTCCTTCCCACTCATGAGAAGTACAGTGTTGCTCACCTCTGTTTTCACCTCTTGATTCTTAATCGGAAGCAACATGTGCATCCTCCCATTCTTCTCCAGGGTGTATGTGTTATTTCTCCCATCATGAACCACGTTTATGTCATATTGCCATGGTCTACCCAGCAATAGATGACAAACATCCATGGGAATGACATCACATAATATTTCATCCTTATATCCTCCTATTTTAAATTCAACTTAACATTGTTTAGTGACATTTACCTGGTGTCCTTTTTGTAGCCATGAAACTCTGCATGGGCTTGGATGTACAACAGTTTCCATCTCCAGCTTTTCTACCATCTCTATAGATACAAGATTGTCTGTGCTACCACTGTCTACTATGACCTTCCATACCCTATCCTTAGTTTTGCAAGCAGTCTGAAACAGAGTGTTTCTTTGGGCTGGGTTCTATGCCTCCTTCTATGGCTTCATGAGAATTGTTCTCATCATCAAAGATCTTCTACCCTCAGCATCTTCTGCCTCAACATTCCATCCTTGAGCTTCAGCAATGTGAGTTTCACCACCATCTTTCTTCTTATCTGGACACTCATAGGATTTATGTCCGATTTTTCCACAGACAAAGCATTTCACTTCACCTCCTCTGCCTCTTCCTCTTCCTCTGGCTCAAGGAAAAGTATTTCTATAAGAATATTGCCTTCCTTGCAAGCTTCCTCCCCTCTCAAGTTGAGTTTGAGGTTTTTTCCCCTCTTCTTTAGGTTTATGAGTTATGTCCTAGGCAACTGTTTTTCCTCTGGCTTGACTTCTACCTCAGCCTCTTTGACCTTGCTTTCAGCTTAGTTTCTCTTCATCTTTCAAATCCATCTAATAATCATATTCCACAGTCCAAATGGTCATCCTGCTCATCTCATATTGAATGTCATATCACAGACCATTCATGTACTTGGCAACTTTTTTATCGTCGCTTTCTCGATGACCTGCTCTGATGTTTAGCTTGTAGAATTCCTCAGTGTATTCCTTCACTGACATCAACTTCTGTCTCAAATTTTTCATCCTCCAAAACAGAGTGACTTGATAATTCTTGGGTATAAATTTGGCTTTCATCTTTGCAACCATTCTATCCCATCTTTTGATTTTATGCTTGCCTTTGCAACATCTGTCAACCTACAGTTCATCCCACCATAGTGTTGCATGCCCTTTAAGTCTAGTAACAACATGTTTGACTTTCTTGTCTTCCTCGACATCCTCATAGTCGAAGTATTTCTCTAGAGATCTAATCCAGTCTAGAAGCTCTTCAACATCCAAGTTTCCCTCATACACTGGAATGTCCATTTTCACTCTGGCACCTATCCTTGCAACAGCCCTGAATAGGCATTCATCTGCAGCATCTTCGACTGCAAATTATTCTCCTTCATGTCCAGCTTCATTTTCACTTTCATCTTCATTGATATCCCTAGTGTCGATTGTGCGCCTATGTGTTGTCTCCATGGCATCAAGCCTGACACGTAACTCGTGCATTTCTCTTTCCCTTGCTGGATCAGGCATTGGCCTATCTCTTCTTCTCAGTGGCATGGCTATAAAATGTTCCTCTTTTCTCTCTGATATAGAAAGAAAAGAATTTTTTCTACGCTCTGATACCACAACTGACACAGACCCCCGACCCTCAGGCCAAGATCTACACAGGATCATTCTAAATCTTCCTCTGAGTCTTATTGACTCTTTGATTTCCCCACAAAGAATACTTCACACACAAAAACATGTGTATTCCGCAGGTCCTTATGAGTTATGCCTACATGATCAAACACCAGCATTAACTCCACAACCGACCAACAAATGTGATCAGGGATTTTTTCTTTTGGGATTTTGGATTTCATGATTTTGTGAATCCTGTTGTCAAGCCCCTTGTCTCCTCAACCTCCGAAACCCGAAACATCAACGAGGATTGACTACTTCAATGCGTCAAACACACGCCTCTTGTTGCCACTTATTTTGGATTTTCGGGACTTGAGTGATTGACCAACACTCGTTCCTCTTCCCTTATGATTTCCTGGTTTCTGAAATTTCCCCTTTTTGGCAAGATCGATGGTCTTTCGTGAATTTCGCCGAAACTTGACCAGTTCTTTCAGCTTTTGTCATAGGTATCCTCCGATTGGTGTTTGGGACCTTGCTTTCGGCTTTTCGCTCTTCGTGATTTCGGGAGTTGCGTTGACATGCAACTCTGTCTCTTAACTCCCAGAACCCCAAAACCCGATTGGATCCCTAAGCTATTCTTCCATGACCTTTTCGGGAGTTTTCTCCTTCCGCTCTTTAGGATTTCGTGAACCGGAAGTTTGAACTCTCGATTCCAAAAATCATTGCCCCCTCTACTTCCCGACACCCGAAGTGTCGAAATCCAGAAATTCCACACCAAAGTCCTGTCGTGTTTGGTGACTTCGGGATTTTCACTGCACTATGTCCCGGCTCCTTGTTGTCAGGACTCTCAAAATACCAAACCCCGAATTCTCAAAGTGTCAAAACTCACTTGTTTAGCTTCACACGTGATAATCCCTTTCGCGGTTCGGGAATGTGAATGACCAAAGGTATTGGTCTGCACTTCAACCTTATGAAACCTGAAATTCCAAAATTATCTAACGGCTCAACAAACCACAATAAACAGTCCACTTTGATTCTTAAAACTAAAGTGATGGGTTCACCCAACTCCTAACCACCTTGCAGCTTCTCTGGATCCTGCGGTCCTCATCACTTCATGAGTTCTCCATGGAGAATTCTGACCATCTGATTCACTCCTCAAGAATCTCTGGCCAAACTGACTTGGCGTCCTTCCACTGAACTTAAATTCTGTGTGATCATTCCGCTCCTCATCTTCCTTTGGACTCTTCAAAGGTACTAACCCTCCTGAGCTTTCACTTGTGAACTTAAGTCTCCAAGAGAGATCTTGCTCGCACTCCTTGCGGCAATCTTTCAAATAACCTCTAGTTATTTGAGTCCTCAACTCTGTGCACTCCTTGCAACAACAGTCCTTCCACCTTCACCTTAGTTGATAACTTCTAAGGCTTCAACTAACCTACACACACCTTGCACAGCTCTGTGCTTCACCTGCACTTTTGCTAGTATGAGAACAACGATATCTCTCTTGAGCTTTTTGAGATAAAACTCAGACTCTTGTCAACGCACACCTTGTGGACATTTCACTGCACTCGTTGCAGGAAATCTCAGGATGAGAAGCAATCGAAACTCATTCTTCCCCTCTATCAGAATTCATACACTTAACATGAAATCACACATTTAACCCAGCATTGAAACAAATGCATAAATAGAGAGAATAAAACAACTGTAAACATACAATTCAACAAATGTAAATAGTAAGCATCATAACACCATGAAAATTGGGTCAAAGCTTCGTATATTAACTCAAGTGCTCATGTACATGGGTTCTTCTCTACAACTCTCTGCTACAACTCTCAGCTTACAAATTTTGAATGATCATAATGTTACAATGATACAAGGGTGAGGGTGTCTATATCTGTTTTCCCTCCTACTCTCTAAACTGTCTAATCTATGAATTCAAATCTACCTACTTTCATTAAACAGACTTAATGTCTATTACATCCAGCAGATGAGAGAAAATCACTCAAGATCTGTTTACAACATGCAAGTACACTTCCTTTAACTACTACATTAATATATGCTCATTAACTTTTCAAAACATTTCAAAAATGTGTGTTGGTGCTTTTCCAGTTGTCTTCTACCTTTTACATTGCTTGCTTGGCTGGTTGCTTACGATGCTCCTACATCATACATTTTCTTCCTCGACAATACAGGTGCCAATGATCCTTTTTACTTCTCCTCAAACTCTTGGATCTTGTGCTTCCACCTCCATAGTGCCTCTCAACTTTCCCAACAACTGTCTTCTTCATACTTGTTCTTCCAACGAATGAAATACTCATGCTGACAATCCCTGCCAATCCCTGAAATTATGAACACAAAATTATTCAACCTCTAACCCTAGTCAGTCGAGAATCATTTTTGAACTGGATATGGGCTTGGTTATGTTCGAGTCCCCCACATCCATTCAACATGGTTTTAGTTGACTGATGTGAAAAATAGGGTGTCGGGATCTCAAGTGAAACAAAAACTCCAACTTGTAGGTGACTTCTCTAATATTCTCAAGTATCTTGAACATACCTTCATACCTCTGCACTGGCGATGGAGCCACCCTATTGGTGGCATGAATTGGTTCCTACCCAACCTAACAAATACCTGATCTTCTATGTTGAGTTACACATCACGTCTCTCTTGATCTACCCAATGTTTCATCCTCTCTTTTGCATATGTCAAATCTACATGAGATAACTCCAACCAATACTCCCAAATTTTCACGAATCCCAAGGATGTTAGGTTTTTCATATAATATCCTTGCATCATTGTATGTGGGTTGATGGGTTTCTACCCATTTTTCAACTCGAGCAGACTGTAGCCCATCACAAAACTTTTTTGCAAGTTATAATTGAACTGTGTCACATCTAGCAGATCCCACGAGGTGTCATTCCTACATCAAAACTCCTCATTTGGAAAATTTTAAGGCATGTGTATTCACTTCAAATGATTTCTCAAAGTTGGGAATCTTCAACAATGGGGCAGAGACAATTCTATGTTTCAACACTTTGAATGCAGACTTTATCTTTTCCATCCAATTCCAAGATCTCTCCTTCTTCGACAAATATATTAGTGGTGCAACGATCTTGGAATATCCCTCTATGAATATTTGTTAGTAGTTGGCTAGTCCAAGGAAGACCCTCACATCATGAAAAGTGCACAAATCCTCCCAATCTATGATAAAAATGATCTTACCCAGTGGCCTAGGAAGGGTATTTTAGTCTACCTGAAACCGCACTTGGATTTCTTCAAGAATAACTGGTCCTTTCGTAATCCCTCAAATATTACCTCCAAATGTTTTTTGTGCTCCTCCATACTCTCGATGAACACTATGATATCGTCTAATTACACCACCACAAAATTTTCGGCCAAGAATGGCCTAAAAACATCATTCAACAATGTGCATAAGGTGGTTGGAGTGTTGCATAGACCGATTGACATCACTAGGAAATCATAACTTCCATATTGTGTCACCATCGTTGTCTTTTGTTCGTCTCTCTCCACAATCCGAACTTGAAAATAACCATGTCTCAGGTCCCACTTAGAGAATACCTTGGCTTTAGCTAGATTGTCAAAATAGTTTACATCTAGTGGAAAAGGATATCTATTCTTCACAGTCTGCATGTTCAATGCCCTGTAGTCAAAGAACATACTCAATTATATCATTTCCTTCTTATTTTGAAATAGGAATGGTTTAGTGTATGGGGACCTAGAAGGTTGAATGAATCCTGCATCAATCAACTATGTTAACTGTCTCTTCAATTATTCTAAATCAAGTTTGGACAATCAATAGGGAGATCTAACAAGTGGTTGCAGCCTTGACTCTAGCTCAATTCAGTGGTCAACAAAATGATTTGGTGGGAGTGTATTAGGAAATTCATTTGGAATCCTATCCTCAAAATTATCCAACAAATTGGTGAGTTCTGGTGGAATAGGTGTCCCACTCCATCATCTTCCTCAATATCCCAAGTCACTCTAACATAAACTTGTGAACCATAGCATCATGATTCTCTCTTCATGCTTAATGTAGAAACAATATAAACTCGACCCTTAGGATTTCATGTGGTTGTGCACACAACCCATGACTTTCTTTCACTCACTATAACCATCTTGTCTAACCATGGCACCAAAACAACCATGTTCCTTCTAAGGAATTATTTCCCTAAGATGACTTCAAAGTCATCTATTGGAAAAAGAATAAAGTTTACACGTCCTTTCCATTTTTCTAAATGTACATCGACCAATGAGGTAACTAATGTTTCCTTCTTTTCCTTAGAATTCACCACTTTCACTTATTTCTTACTTGTATTTATTTTGATCCCAAGCTTCTTATCCAAATCTACCCATAGAAAATTGTGTGAGGCACCTACATCAACAAGTGCTTGAATTGCTCTTCCATTTTTTATGATGTCGACGAAACATAATTGATGCATGATATTTCCTTGGCCATCCAACACACTGATTCTTTTTCTGCCCAAAGAACCTTGCCATGCCTCATTTTTCTTATCGAATGAAAATCAACAACCATCGAAACTCAATGGCCCCTTCTGTCAGCAACTTCTTCTAGAATTTGTGTACTTCTGTCTATCTCGTCCTGTTTCTAAGGCAACACCCTTCGACTTCCTCTCAATTTTTGGGAGAGTGTCTATTCCATCCTCCCTTGGATTTTCCACAACCTGCTATAGTCTGTCATCGTCATCCATTCACAACTTTCCATCTTACAGACCCACACAAAAAAAACAACCTCAACCCTACTAGACCAAGCTTTTCTTGGCTTTCCATGGTGAACTCATTTGACAAATGACCAACTTTGTCTTTATATTGTGCTCAGATTCCTCATGTCACACCGTTGAAGAGCTCAATTGGATTGTAGATGTCCAACATCCTCAATAGCATGCAACATTGTTCTTTTCGACTCGATAGTTAAGCCACATCGATGAACTTAGACCGGACTATGCCATTTTCTTCATTTCATTTATTACTTAATAGTTATGTTTTCATATTATACTTAGAAAATTCCAAAAATTGAGGAAATAATTCATACACGGTAAGAGCGAAATATGCAAGTGGGTGGCCAAACTGGCCTAAAACCCAAGTCTTTATTCACTAGAACAACAATGTCAAGCCTATAGCTCGTGCCACACAAATAAAGTTTAAAAGGGAGACTCCACTTAGTTGACATCAAGAACTTGTGAGAAAACACAAATACCCTTCTTCGACGAGTCACCCTATACCCTTCCTTCGTTACCATAGTCAAAAGTCTAAAAAATTCACCTCTCCTTCGTGCTCCATCTATGTGACACCTGGGACTCTTACCTTAGCTCATCCATCCCCTTCCTTGGTTCATAACTTGTCTTGAATCCAAATTTTTTGTCTCCCAAATGGCCTTCTCCTTCGTGCATAAATAGTCATCCAACCTAGGTGTCGGTGCACCCCTTTCGTTGGAGTCGATGTTTCATTTGTCAACATGTTCACTTTGACTCTTGGGCTGATTTTTTTCTAAAGAGAATGCGTCCCTTGGGTGAGTCGATCGAATCACCTGTAAAATCCCCACATATATATATATATATATATATATATATATATAATTTCTTAAGATGTCCATTAAAATAAAATATAAAGATAAGAAAATAATGCTAATCTAAATAGATTTCAATTTTAAAACCAAAAACATCACTACTTGTCTTTTCATGCAAAAAGATGCAATGAACAATATAGTCAATGAAGACTAAAAAGTTGGTAACTAATTATCAAAAAGGCCAAATGAAACCCAATCATATAACAACAAGGCATATGTCACCAAATTAAGTTGAGTCAAATAATATATATATATATATATATATATATAATTTCTTAAGATGTCCATTAAAATAAAATATAAAGATAAGAAAATAATGCTAATCTAAATAGGTTTCAATTTTAAAACCAAAAACATCACTACTTGTCTTTTCATGCAAAAAGATGCAATGAACAATATAGTCAATGAAGACTAAAAAGTTGGTAACTAATTATAAAAAAGGCCAAATGAAACCCAATCATATAACAACAAGGCATATGTCACCAAAAACAATGATTGCCTCTGCTCAATACTATATTTTTTAAATTTCGCATGCCCATATAACACAACCACTATGCAAAAGACAATAGCACACTTGTTTATGCTATTGATGTTACAGATCAATATTATCAGCTCCTGGAACATCGTAATGAAACATCATTATGTATTATTCATTATGGTTATTGCTAGTAATAAAAATATTTGAAACCAAATAAGGCTAGTTGTATCATACTTTTTGTCACTGCATTACAATTTGAACTGAAGAAAAGATATGGGCTATGTGACAGCATCATAGTAAAATATATGAAATTTTGTTTGAATTCTTTTTCATTGTGGCATTACATCTTGCAGAGAACTTATTAGTGAATCTACAAAATCTAAAAATGTAGATAATATTTCAACGATCGCAGTTTGCTACCACTCTGAGATTTTCCCCAATATTTTTGTCCATAGAACAGGAGTACAAAGAAATATTTCAACATAATACTACCAGTACACATGTATCCTTAAGTTGGTTTGCAAATCGACAAATTGAGGTGTGGTCCTTATCTTTGATCCTCCACTTTTCCACTCACACATCCATTAACAAGTGATGTGTATTCATGGAAGGGTTTGTTGTTTTGAGGTTGTGTGTTGGTCTATAGTTTCCATCCTTTGTTGTATACATACATAGCACTCATCTATTACTTTTTTGAATTGGTTTTATAATATATTAACAATGTATATGTAAGCACTAGTGAAATATTTATCATAAAACAAGAGGTATGCATGGTGTTCAAACCTGTTTAGGTTTTTACAATGTAAAGAAATTCCCAACCCTTAATCAACAATGTAATCCCTACTATAATACAGATTTTAATGTTTTTCTGCAAAAACAAAAACAGAGTTCTAATCAATGGAAATTTGCAATCATGTTAGCCATGTGAACAACATTTTTCACCATTTCATAGTTTGGAAAAATTGCAACATTTCCATTGGATTCTATCATGTATGAGGGTATGAGAACGAAATTTAATTAAGAGCACCATACAATCATTATAACCAGCAAAGATACTCCAAACAAATTACCAAGTATTGAGCATTTCTATGCACATGTGTAGACATGTCTTAGGGTCACAGGAAGATATAATAGAGAATAAAAAATATGTCTACTATAAAAAAAAAAGTCCCCAAACAACTAAGTTAGTTCCAATTTTATCATATTAATTGATGTTAAATATAAAAATAACTGTAAAATTGATAAAGATTTTCAACAACATCAATGTTGCAAAATGAGATATATATTCTTTAAATACCATCCACACAAAACTAGTCTATTCAATTACTTTGTTTGAAAGAGTATTTTGTACAAGTCAAGGCTTGCCTCAATATAGAGTAATAGATAGCAATCTCTCTATAGTATAAACCTATACTTGCAATAACAACATGAATTTCACTCCCATCCTTAAATACATGCATGATGCTCATACAAGAATTTTACTTTTCTCTACAACATGTAGGATTAAAATTTAAAGAAACCGTGTATACAACATGGTGTTTACTTGCGTATTCAAGATGTACACGTCCACATGCAGACAAAACCATAACTAGACATATTTCACTTGTTAAATGGATCTTTAACCAATATGCCAAGGAATGATCTTAGAAGGTTTTTCAGCATTACAAATGTTTGAGAGGAACTACCCAACTGCCTAGTGTCTGCTCAATATACTAATGGAATGATTTTGGTAAAAAGTTGATAAAGTTGTTAAACTCATGGACCAACTTCATTCAACTCATGTAAAATACTACCCTTCTTTGATGAGTCACATCCAAACACACAATCTAGCCTCACAAACAGAGAAATTATCAATGCTCAAGAAAGAGCCACAGACAAAATACAAACACATAGACCCTTGGTTGAATATATCTCCACAGAATAATTTGTCCGCAAAGAAAAATATATGGACACCGAGACAAAGTTAAATATTACCATTTATTTGTATACACACAACATAATCTTTGAATCCTTGATGGACTACAAATAGTTTAAGCATTCCTCTAGTTTCTAGTGGCTAACCTCTTCAAATATAATGTCATTTTTAAAGCTTCAAACCCTTCCCTTAACCAAATGGAATTTTAATAGTTAGGCTCTTGAGTATGTTTTTTGTTGTGGTATTTGTCCATAAATGGTGTAGCATTAATATAACATAAATCACAGGGGTTTGATTCCATATCATTGAAAGTGCAACTGAGGAAATACAATTAAAGACTGATAAGCCATACCAACAATCAAGTTTAATCTATGAAATGAAATCTGTTATGGTCTCTCTAACCATTCTGTATAGGACAGAAAATTGAGATATGATATTTATAAAATAAAACTTGTTATATTSTAAGTCAATGTGATCTATTTTTGTTCATTTTTCCTTCCTTCTCAATGAATCCGTTTGAACTCTGGAGAGTCAGAGTAACCAAATGATCTAGGAATTATCAACTAGACTAGAACCAAATATTGTCTATTTATCAACAAAAGTTGAGCTTGAACAACTTTTATTTGTGTTTGAGGAACAATACAATCTCTGTAATTTCGGTCCAATTATTAGAAATTCACATATGTGGGGTCGTAGAAATACAATGGTCAAATTAGTTTGAAACATAAGTTTAGCGAGTCAGCCATGGAAAGAGAGAACTTGTGAGAGAATACAAATCCAGGGAGCCTATGATGCAATGCATGACTGGAAGACCAAAATATACAAGAATGTTTTACTTAGAAATTTATATTACAACATTTAAATGTTATACACATAGAAAAGACAGAATTAAAGCATGACATTTTAAATTCCTCTTATAGAACATAAATGATGTAATTACTAGAAGAGATTAAATCCAAATATATAGATAGAGATAACTTATCTATTCCAAGTTGCTGACCAACCACCAGCTGAGTGAGTTGTTTCCACCCAACCATAGGAAATCCACATCAGAATCCACCCCCTAGTCGAGCTATGATACCACTAGGGCGAAGCAAGGATAGTTAACTTTGAAATTTGGACTCTAATCAATGTTTTTCTCTGAATTTTTCTTGATGATAGTTCAGTCCTATGTCACCCACATAACTTCTCCACACAACACAATGATTATTTCCTTCTCTATTGTTCAGTGCCTAAAACATTACTCACTCTCTTGCTATTCAATGTGTGCATAGAATATCAATACTGTGTCTCAAGTATCAACATATTTTCCCATGTTTTCTTGGCTTCTTCTCAAGGCTACCAACTTACATTCATGGTTGGTTGGTCTATCATGGTTTTGTCTCTCTTCCTCCAATGTTTAACCTCTCCAAACTCTTCCCTATCCCTTTTTCTAACAACGCTCTTCTCCCCATTCAAATTGTTCTCATGCATAATGGATAGAGAGTTCAAACGCAAATTCTCCTCCTAGTTCCAAGAATGTAGGGGAGACAATTTGATAAAATTTAGGAGTTGTGGCTTAGATTGAGGAGTTGGTTTCCTCCTCTCCTCTTAACTCATTTTTTCTTTGAATTTCAAATTTGAAAATGTGTGAGGGTTCAAGATAGCATAAGGTAGATGATTTATGCATAAACCTTATCTTAGACCCCCTTACCTTTCCTCTCTTGTGGTATCATAGCCCCTATAGGCACTCAATCTTAGATGATTTTGGTATTCTTCTTTATTAACTGCGAAATAAAATGTACAGTATTGACAACACCATGATATGGTGTCAATGTAGAAAATTTATAAAACATCCATGAAAAGTATTTAAGCATTTAATTACAAATAATTCCAAGAGTAAAATATGGGATATTACATCCCCTCCCCCTTGGAATAACACCATCCTCGATGTTCTTTATTGCAACAACATATTTTGTGAAAACAGAGATGGATATGCCTCTCTCATCGCATCCTCTATCTCCCAAGTGGCCTCATTTGGCCCAAAGTACTTCCATTTCAATTTTACCTGAGTGATGGTTCGTTTCTGTAGCATTGTGAATTTCCTGTCTAGTATGAAAAGGGGCTCTAGCTAGAACTCTCCCTCTAGTTCCACCTAGATAACATTCCAATAAATAACATGATTAGAATCATGTACATATTTTTTAAGAAAAGATAAATGAAAAACATTATGTATTTTAATATTAGCAAGAAAATCAAGTTTATAAGTTACTAGTCCCATCCTTTCCAAAATTTTGAATGGTCCACAATCTTTGGGTGCAATTTTAGAATAGGATCCCAACTTCAATGAACTCTTGTGCGGTTTCACTTTAAGATACACTTGTTCACCGACTTTGAATTATTTATGAGTCCAGTTTATGTCTACGTAACTCTTATGTCTGTCTTGGGATATCTTTAAGTTTTGTTTAATCTTGATAACTTATTGTTCCATGTATTTTAACATTCCAGGTCCAAGTGTAACTCTATTCACTGGGTTTTCCAAGATTACAAGTGTATTACACCTTCTTCCATATAGTGCCTCAAAAGGACTCATCTTTAAAGATGCTTAGTAACCATTATTTTAGGAAAATTGGACCAAATGTAGGTACCCCTCCCATTTACTTGGTATATTCATGGCGTACATGTGAAGAATGTCTTCCTCTACTTGGTTTGTCTTCTCCATATTCCCATTTGATTGTGGATGATAAGTTGTGCCGAAATTTAACTGTGTACCCAAGCCTTCAAATAGTCCTTTCCAAAACCTTGATGCAAAATTTGAATCTTTTTCAGATATGATTGTAGTAGGTATTCCATGCAATCTCAATATTTCTTTCATGAAAATCTCTTCAACTTTGACTTCTTTAAAGGTGGAATTTATAGGGATGAAGTGAGCAACATTGCTCAATTTTTCCACTATAACCATGATGGCATCATGTTGTTTCACTATCTTCAAAAATCATGTGATAAAGTCCATATTGATCACTTACCATTTCCATTCAGAAATGAGTATAGGTTGCAAAAATCCCATTGGATGTCTTTGTTCTACTTTAGCATGTTGACATTCCAAGCATATTGCAATATAGTCAGAAATTTCATTTTTCATTCCAGGCCAAAAGTACCATTTCCTTACTCCAGAAATCCTTTTATGGTTACCTCGATGTCCTAAGTGAGGTTTCTTATGCATTTCATCCAATATAAGCATGCTTAAGGGGGTTTGGGGTAAGCATGCACTTTGAGGCAAAGAATAAAATATTAAAAATAAAGCTTCCATCCTCTATAAAATTTGTTATATATTTAACATTAGCTCACATATATATTTGTTGAAAGTTACTAATTTATTTAATAAGAGATCTTGAGTTCAAGTCCTTTTTTTAAGTTATTTTTTGAAAAAGTTCATGCAACCTTGAGTTATCTCATAACTTGGTTATAAAGTGCATTTCACTTAAATTATAAAAGTAAATCACTATAAAGCAACTTTAATATTATTTTTTAAGTTACTTTTTGCATACAACTTCAATTTATAAAGTAAGTTGTTTTTTTTTTTAGTAAAAAAGAGTAGAGCCTAATATATTAATTGCCAAAAAAGAGGGGAAACTAGAAACACCATGGTTGCTAGTTGTCTCGCCGTATAAGCAGAAACCGAGACAGTTGGCTATCTATACAGTCTGTGAGACAAAAAAACTAGCTGCCATCTATCTTTCCTGAAGGAAACCAAGACATTTGGCAACCGTTGGTCTGAGAAAAAACATTGAGTTTTAGAGTTACAAAATAATGGCTTCCATCCATGACTAGCCTAAGGGAAACCAAGCAAAATCCTGAAACTGTTAATTGTGACATTTACCCGGTGGTCTCTGTAGAATCCATGTCGCCTTCATCGTCCTTTTCATCGACTTTGGCTATCAGCACGAAGGGTTGAGCACACGTCGAGCAGCGTTGTCCTGGTTGTGTATCTAAGTAGGCATCGTAGAGCAAGTCGACGCGTTAGCTGACTAGACTGATGTGGTGGATTAGGTCCTCCACCAAGCTCCTCAATTCAAAAAATAACGTCAAGTGGTCTGGGTGGAGGAGTGGCAGTTGTACACGCCCTACCTCTTGCATGGCAGAAAGAGGACATGGCATAGGAGCGATGCCACCCGCCTCCTCTAGACTAACCTCTGTCGATTCGTCGTCCAGACTGGTTGCCTCATCCTTGATTGGCTTGTTTCTTCCCGGGACTTCTGTTGGAGGGATATCTACTACACCTGTGGTCGGTTCCGCCTCCAAATCTGTTGATATTTCTTCGATGATATAGCAGGGGGGGAAATCGACCAAATGGGATTCTCCTCTTTGAGAGCCTTGATGATTCTTGGTGGCTAGTTGGGTAATTTCCCCTGGAAAACAAGTCAATCAGTTCCAATTTTCTAGAACAGTGAATAGAAGGTGGGTTGGGGGGACTTGAATGGGTTCGTCTGGGATGATTTATTCAATGTTGGCCATAGGAGGCATGTCAGGCCTCCTATTTTTGCGGATGATTTGTGTCCATGCCATGGTCAATGCCCTCTCAAAATTTGTTTGTCTCCTTCTGCACACATTCGAGGCATACCAGGCCACCCCCCTGCATGGCTTGCCTCATTCATGTGGCATGTGGAGGTGCCAAGCAATGGTCCTGGCTGCAATTAGGTAGCTACACTCACACCAAAGCTCAAGGATGCTCAAATTCTACGGCTTCATCTCGAAATGAGCCCCTTCCTTTCCAAAATTGAAAATATTCATGAGGATTAATGTGACCAGACCTGCCATTAAGACCATACACTAAGTGCTCTATGACTCTATGCCTCTCACGTGCATGAGAGGTCTTGTCTCATCGGCCTGGCTAATCCGACTTTCTCCCATCCTTAATGGTGAGGGTATGGGAGCCGATGGCCTGTATTTAAGGCCCGATGAAGCATTGTTCCACGTGTCGTCCCTATGCGAGGTGGCACCCCATCCGAGGAATTTATAAAGTAAGTTCATTATAAAAGTGATTATCGCTTATTCTATAAAAGTGGGTCACTTCATAAGTAACTTATTTGTAAAAGTGAGCTTACAAGTAAAGCTAAAGAAATAAGGGAATTTTTTCTTTTACTCAATGACCTCATTACACATCCATCACCACATGGGCCAACTTCTACCTACCACGTGGTAATTTGGTTACCTTTTACTCCTTTTTTAAAAAGGGCATAACTTTTACATCCAAAGCCAATTTTATGTGCCTTTTTTTTAACTGCCTATTTTTTCAAGACCTTTCCATCCATATAGTCATTTTAATCGTTTCAAACCATGTTAGCTAAATATTTTAATATGACTCCTCTAAGTGATAGTTTTTTTACTGGTACCAACTACTTCTCATGGAAATCCCGTATGGAGGATGTACTACGAAGTAAAGGACTATATTGGATTACCTTTGGAAAAGAAAAAGTCCCTGTTATGAACATAAATATACTTATACCATAGATATTCATAACATAATAATAAATAATAATTATTAATAATGAAAGGTCATGTCTTTTGGTTACTATATTCCAGATATTTTGGGTTATTCTTGTGTGAGCGAACTTTGTTCGTCTCACCTACCCAACCCAAGGAGTGTACCCCTTTATTGATATCATTCCCTTGGGTGTCCCATTCATTTATCAAAGTCTCTCTGGCATAGGTAACCGGGAATATCTCAGTTGGGAACTCAAAGGAACTTGCTTCTAGGAAAACTACCAACAAAACACAGCAAACTACCAACTCACTCAGGAGTTTACTCTTTAGGCCTGAAAACATGGGTCTTTAGTATTTAGCTCCAATACACTCCAAATACGCTCTAGCTTGCTCTAGAATTTTTCCTCCATGGTTGCACCAACTCCAAGATTTCTTTCTTGCTCTCTACTTACTCCTCATGCACCAAACTTGACTAACTAGTCATTTTGTCTCTACCCATACAAATTTCCTCTATTTGGCCTAACTTGCTTGACTCGCACTCTTCACCAAGCTGATTGTACTCAACCCCCGTGTGCCCATTAAATTTTGGGTTGTGACCACTCACACCCACCCTCTTACATGCATTCAATGATTGGCTTTGGGAACACTCAATAAAAAATTAGAAGATTCATACACTAATAGAAAATTTAGCGAAATGGGTTGGATTAATATTTATGGGTAATTCCCCCTTGAACCCCTCTTGGATATTATTCTAGACACTCCCCTCTCTTGTGGATTAACTCATCCCCCATCTCTTGTCCGTGTCCCCTTAGAAATTGGTATCACATTTTATTAATAAACATAGAAATGCAATTCGCATATTACATCGTCTTGGTCGTAGCCACATATTACATTGTTTTGGTTGTATCATAATCAAACTAGGCATTATAGTGGGGATGTTACAGCTAAATAATCTCTCTTGTTTTATAAAAGAGAACTTATTGAATGCAAAGAGGGACTTTTCCCTTCAGGAATGATAGATAGTATTCTTACTTCTGAATGAATAAAGAGCAAGAGGCATTTTGGAAATTTGTGGTTTTGATGAATGTATATGAGACTATTCTTTGTGCATTTATCTTCTGCTTGAGTAGCATAGAATTCTATTGTATGAACTATTTCTTCACTCTGTTCTATATACTCACATTGTCATGTGTTTCCTTATGAGAACAGAAATAATGTTATGAATGCATTGTACAACTAATTGTCTATGTACTTGTAGCATTGATGTTATCACTTATCATTAGCATACATGAATTATTAATGGTTCTCATGATATTATCTCTCAATGTACTCATTCTTTTAGTTTATCTCCCGAGATAGGTTATCAATAGTTAGATTAGATTAGTTTTCTTTCAGTTAGACTAGTCTTAGGATTAATTAGAACTCTTTGGGGGACAGTTCGTTGTCTTTCCCATTTTTCTTATTTTAATTATGAGCGGCAATGAGGCCCATATACCCCTTGAAAATGCTACACCAAACAAGAGTGGGTCTAATTGGGCCCTGACATTGGGAGTTCTCTCTTACCTACTTGATAGACCATTTGGACCTGTCAACAAAAATGGCGCTAGAAGGAGGACCAAATGACAAGCTGAGTCTATGGAGTCATTCTAATTAAATTGTTTTGATTTTATAATGGCTCCATTCCATATCCCTTTATGGAGATGTTTTTCTGGTACTATACCTCCCAAACCTCCTATAAAGATTTTACATTTCTTGTTGTAACTTAAATTTGATGGTGAGGGTCAGACGGCTACATCTAACCATGATTTTAAATTCTATAAATTATGTTTTTCTCACAATATTACTAAGGGAAGTGTCATTTGGATGTTGTTCACTCTCACTTTTGTAGGCTAGTTCAAGAGCTAGTGAGAGACATTTCCATCTGCCTTTATTGACACATGGGAGCAGTTTATACGTGAATTTTTGCATGCTTTTAAGAATTATGATTATGATAAATTGTGTGAAGAAATTTTGAAACTTAGGAAGAAAAAATATGAATCTCCTCAAGATTTTGTTTTAAGATTTATTCATCTTTGCTATAGATTTACTCTAGATGATAGGCCAATGATTTGATTTCTTGTTTATTTTCTCTTACTAATGAAACATATGTTGGTTGTGGAGCCTGATTATCTTCTTGATTTAGAGGTCTTTTACTTTCA